>CM049853.1:35383490-35400990 GCA_027422415.1 Schizothorax lantsangensis
GAGCAGCATATTATTATGATTTCTGAAGATCATGTGACACTGAAGACTGGAGTAATGATGCTGAAAATACAGCTGCGCATCACAGAAATAAATTACAGTTTAACAGATATTCACATAGAAAACATCTATTTTAAATTATAATATTATTTCACTATTTTTACTGTATTTTGATCAATTAAATGCAGCCTCGGTGAGCAGAAGAGACTTCTTTTAAAAAATGACTGACTGCTATTCTATGTCAGTTCATTCCATCAAAAACATCATGATATCGGCTAATCATGTCAAACTAACTGAATGATGTTAACCAGCACAGGTGAGACTCAATCACAAACACATAACATGTGCATCTTTGATGTGATCTGCATCCAAACCTGAAGCACAGAGCAGCATGTGTTGATCAGATCTGTCAGGTGAGCATCAGACGCCCTTCATTCTCTCCTCTCTGAAAGAGTCTGAAATCCTCCCATGGTGCAGCTGACGGCTCTGCAGTTAACAGTGTTACACACACACACACACACACACACACACACACAGCTTCACGTCTCCATCAGTATCTCAATCACACTGTGTCTCTCCACCAGTTCCAGCATCTAAACAGTGCTCAGGTTCACACAGCAGCGCAGGACTGATCTGTTCACACACACTTCAGTTATGAGAGAACTGAAACTGAAAAGATCAGGACTCATTGAACTGCTGAATGTAATGAATAATCAAATTAATTTAAAACAATGCCACTTAAGGTAAACAGTCAGAAATGTAATGACGAACAAAGATACAAGTCATAGAACACACACACAAAAATAGTAATAATAATAAACAAAACTAACTAACAAAAACACATTATTTATAGCGGTTTGGCTCTATAAAATTAGTTTTATTTATTTTTCCAAATTTAATGTTTTCCAAATTCTGTTTTAAATCAGGTAAATCAATTTTAATCATTCAAAAGCATGTCTAATCAACTGAATTCATAAATCATTAACAATACAATCAATCTTTAAATGCAAATTAAAAGAAAATATAAACACTCCATTACAACAGAATAAATGATATTTTCTGTTTTTAGTTCTAGTATAATTTTTAGTCAGTTTGTTATGTTTTTGTCATATTACTTGTTTGTCTACATAGCTTTATATTCACTTTTATTTCAGTTTTGGTTTTAGTTGTTGTACTACATGAAGTTAAACTAAACAAAAATTAAAAATGTTGTCTTAGCAACTAGCTGTTTAGAGAATAATATTCATATTCTTTCAGTTAAACTTTATTTCAAATGATATTTAATGGTTTTAGCTTTAGTTAACTATATATATTAATAACCCTGACCACAATGTTGCATTTTTATTTCTTTCTTCTTTGTTAAATAAAATGCAGCACAACAAAGAATGTTTCAAAAATAATTTTCAAAATTAATATATTTCTGTCATAATTTTTTCAAGTTGCATCAAACTTTTATTATAGCAGGCTGTCATCCAAGAGACACAACTGCATATTTAAAAATAAATAAAACTGCAATTCAATTAGTCACAGACACTAGTCCACATCTTGATTGGATTTTGATTAAATGCACAGCACTACTTTGGAATTAATAATTAAAATATTGTCAAATTCTGTCACATTCTGCATTCTACAGTAAATGAGATTTTTCAGACTGGATTGATGATTATCATACGACCCTTCATCTAACAGCAGTGTCAAGTGTTCAGAGCAATGACTGACACCAAACACATGATCATGTTACCTTGAGTCTTCAGAAACACAAGCATCACTAAGATCAGCGTCTGTGATTCACACTGGACTGTGATTGATCTGCTGTTCTCACACTATTTATGTCAGGGTTCTGTCACTTCGGTCTAGTGTTATTCATGGTTTTGTGACAGAGCCTTGACACTCCCTTCATGTCCTGTTTTTATGTGAGTGCGCGGCTTCAAGTGTGCTCGAGCCGCGCGCTCCCTTGTCTGCGTGCCTTGTTTTGTGTTGGAGCGTGATGTTCGGATCCCGGCACTCATGTCTTGAGTTTCGGTTTCGTGTCGGGGTTCGGACATTCGGGGTTCCGGATGTCTGTCTCATTGTGTGAGCGTGCGGCTCGAGTTCACTCGGCCGCACGCTCTCTTGTCCACGTGTGTTGTGTGTGTGTGTGGTTTTGCACGCAGTTCGTGTTTTTATCGGCTGCGTGCATTCATGTTATGTCTTGTGCTGTGTGGCACGCAGCTTGTGTTTTTCATTGGCTGCGTGCTTTCATGTTGTCGTGTCTTGTGTGAACACGCGGCTTATGAGTATTCTCATTAGCTGCGTGTTCGTATCCTGTTTTGCACATGGCTGGTGATTTGTTTTGCTGGCCATGTGCTTGTGCTTGTGTTTTGTGTGAGCACATGGCTTTTGTCTTAGTTTTCTGTGTGCCATGTGCTCTCATGTCAATTGTCTTGACCCCACCCATCTTGTTACCTGATTATTGGTTAATTTGCCCCACCTGTGTTTATCTCATTACCCTCCTCATTTGCTCCCTTTATAATCTCCTTGTGTTTGCAGTCCCGTGCGAGTTCGTCGTCGAATGTCCTCAAATGTATCCTGTCGTGTCCTGTCTGCCTTGTCCTGCCAAGCCTTCCAGCTGTCCTGTTTTTCCCCTACGGGGTAGTTTTAGTTTGTTTGTTTTGTTTTATTTTTGTATAATAAAGCCCATTACTCTGCAGTACTGAGTCCTCGCCTCATCCCTTCACCCCAACCCTGACAGTACGAACCAGCCAAAAGAGGACTCAGCAGAGAATGGGTATCTTCCTTTTTCCATCTCCCACCACCCGATTGTCCACCCGCCAAGTAATGGCCCAGCAGGTAAACGCTCGCTATTTCCGTCAGCAGGGGGCTGACGTGAGGGACTTCGCCTGCGACTTCCTTATTGAGGTGGACAATCTGGACTACAATGAGGCTGATGTTAAGGAGGTCTTCAACATCTGCCTCGATCAGCCTCTCAGCCTGTGGGAGATGGAGAAGCTGGGGAATCTGGGCTTTTGGGACTTCGTCTACCACATCTACCATCGTGGGGAGCCGGAACCCCCACCCCAAGCGAAGTCCCACTCCACTGACTGTTCCCCCGTTCCACCTGCAGTCAGTGGAAGCCCCAGCCCTCCAATGACCCGGAAACGGAGAAGGAGGAGGAAGAATGGGCCCGCCTCAGCTCCCCCAGAGGCGGCCGAAGTCGCTGCAGCTCCCCCAGAGGCGGCCGAAGTCGCTGCAGCTCCCCCAGAGGCGGCCGAAGTCGCTGCAGCTCCCCCAGAGACGGCCGAAGTCGCTGCAGCTCCCCCAGAGGCGGCCGAAGATGCCGCAGCTCCCCCAGTGGAGGCAGATGTTGCTGCTATGCCCCCAGAGGCACCTAACGATGCCGCAGCATCCCGTTCCCAGAAACGGAGGAGGAGGCGGAAGAAGGCTTCCTCCATCCCACAAGGCCAGGAGGCCATCAAGGAGCTCACTGCTGGTCAGGAGGCCGTTCCAGAGCCTCCCAAGCTCCTCGCCCTGCCGGCGCCTCCCAAGCTCCTCGCCCTGCCGGCGCCTCCCAAGCTCCTCGCCCTGCCGGCGCCTCCCAAGCTCCTCGCCCTGCCGGCGCCACCCAAGCTCCTCGCCCTGCCGGCTCCACCCAGGTTCTTTGCCCTGCCGGCACCACCCAAGCTCCTTGCCCTGCCGGCTCCGCCCAAGCTCAAGCTCCTTGCCCTGCCGGCTCCGCTCAAGCTCCTTGCCCTGCCGGCTCTGCCCAAGCTCAAGCTCCTTGCCCTGCCGGCTCCGCCCAAGCTCAAGCTCCTTGCCCTGCCGGCACCACCCAAGCTTCCTGTTTGGCCGGAGCCTCCCTGGTCTGTCCCTCCGGCCCCGCCCTGGCCATCCTCCAGGGTTTCTGTGTGGCTGGAGCCTCCCTGGTCCGTCCCTCCGGCCCCACCCTGGCACCCTGCCTGGACTCCTGAGCTGCCTGCCCCTCCCTGGTCCCACTTTATGACTGATTGGGCTGTCCTGTTGGCTGGCTTGGCTCCCCTCCCTCCCTCCCTCCCTCCCTCCCCTCTTTGTCTTTGTATTTTGATTTCTTGTCTTGTCTGTCTTGTGTAGTCATGTTTGTCATGTTCTTGTGCTGTCATGTTCTTGTCTTGTTTTTGGTGTTCCTCGTTAGGGACGCCAGGTGGCGTCCCTTTTGAGGGGGGGTAGTGTCAGGGTTCTGTCACTTCGGTCTAGTGTTATTCATGGTTTTGTGACAGAGCCTTGACACTCCCTTCATGTCCTGTTTTTATGTGAGTGCGCGGCTTCGAGTGTGCTCGAGCCGCGCGCTCCCTTGTCTGCGTGCCTTGTTTTGTGTTGGAGCGTGATGTTCGGATCCCGGCACTCATGTCTTGAGTTTCGGTTTCGTGTCGGGGTTCGGACACTCGCGCTCCATGTCTGTCTCATTGTGTGAGCGTGCGGCTCGAGTTCGCTCGGCCGCGCGCTCTCTTGTCCACGTGTGTGTGTGTGTGTGTGTGGTTTTGCACGCAGTTCGTGTTTTTATCGGCTGCGTGCATTCATGTTATGTCTTGTGCTGTGTGGCACGCAGCTTGTGTTTTTCATTGGCTGCGTGCTTTCATGTTGTCGTGTCTTGTGTGAACACGCGGCTTATGAGTATTCTCATTAGCTGCGTATTCGTATCCTGTTTTGCACATGGCTGGTGATTTGTTTGGCTGGCCTTGTGTTTTGTGTGAGCACATGGCTTTTGTCTTAGTTTTCTGTGTGCCATGTGCTCTCATGTCAATTGTCTTGACCCCACCCATCTTGTTACCTGATTATTGGTTAATTTGCCCCACCTGTGTTTATCTCATTACCCTCCTCATTTGCTCCCTTTATAATCTCCTTGTGTTTGCAGTCCCGTGCTGGTTCGTCGCCGAATGTCCTCAAATGTATCCTGTCGTGTCCTGTCTGCCTTGTCCTGCCAAGCCTTCCAGCTGTCCTGTTTTTCCCCTACGGGGTAGTTTTAGTTTGTTTGTTTTGTTTTATTTTTGTATAATAAAGCCCATTACTCTGCAGTACTGAGTCCTTGCCTCATCCCTTCACCCCAACCCTGACAATTTATGACCAGCGATTCTGGACGTGACGCTCAGTCTGGTTTAATAACCGTAACCGGATCGGTTCAGAACTGAACCACTGATGCCTCTGTCTGCAGCTGATCCAATATTAATACAGCCATAACTCCCAGTCACAGCAGCCAGAGGCGTCATGCCCATTCAAAGTAAGGGGCACGTGCCCCCTCAGTCTTTTGAGCCAAGTGGATTTTGAATGCAGCTTCCAAAAGACAAAAAATAGGCGATTAATATTTTCTATATTTAATACAATCACACCAGCGTGATTAAATCGTTCATCGCGTCTTATCATCAGCTGCTAAATTCAAATCTGTGTTCGCTGGCTGGCGCTGAGACAGAGACAGACGTGTTTTTACAGCGCTGCGCATTATAACCAATCACACACGATTCTGTTGAGCTTATGAATGCAGTGACCAATCAGAGGTGTTCAGATGAGTCATCGCTGAAATACCAGTGTTTTCTTCACTCGCTCGCTGACTGAATACATCTTTCTGGTGAATTCTCTCGTCAGAAACAACAAGTGCAAATGTGTGTACAAATATGTAAGATATAAATTTCATAGTGTAACAGCTTCAGTGATTTTAACGGGAGTTTTTGAGAGTGTTTGAACTCTAGACGGTCAGTGAAAATGTTCTTTGATAATGTAAATGTTCTTTGCTCTCTTTCTGTACAATGAAAGTGTTATGATTAACTTACTATGTTTTTATTCACATTATATTTAATGTGAATTTAACATTGAAAGTTAAAGTCAGTCATATTAAAATATGTTATGGCATGACACCCATATTTAATAGATTACATTATTAGGTTACTTTGACCATCGCCCACTAGATCAGCTAACATAATCTATAAAGGTGAGAATCAAGATATTTCATGCTATAGTTAATGCGTTTGGGAATGTTTTGAATAAAAAGGAAAATATAAATAAAACATAAGTGCTGTTGTGGCTGCTGTGTGTCACATGACAACCCCCCCCCCAACTCGTGCCCCCTCAAAAATAATGAGTGCATGACGCCCCAGACAACAGCCACAGGACTTCACCGACCCGAAGATGTTCTGTGAGCTTAAAGCAGACGCTTCAGTCCGACCAGAATAACAGAACCGAGAGAGAGATTCACTGACCCATAACACCTCGCTCTGATCCTCACTGTAATTAACACACCAGCTTAATGAGAGAGAACAAGCGTGTGTGTGTGTGTGTGTCTGTCTGTCTGTCTGTGCGCGTGTGTGTGTGTCTCTGTGTGTGTGTGTGTGTGTGTGGGCGGGTTTATGTGTTTATGAGGACACAAATTTGTATAATAACATGGGTATGACAGAGGTATTACAATTTGAAGGTGTTTATGAGGACACTGCCTATGTCCCCGTAATTCAAAAGGCTTAAAAAACATACTAAATGGTGTTTTTTTGAAAATCTAAAGTGCGCTGTGAGGGTAAGTGTGTGTGTGTAGGGCTAGCACACACAGTGTGTATAAAAACCATTGTGGAGAGTGTAAACCACAAAAACCAACATGTGTGTGTGTGTGTGTCTGTCTGTCTGTCTGTCTGTGTGTGTGTCTGTCTGTCTGTCTCTGTGTGTGTGTGTGTGTGTGTGTGTGTGTGTGTGTGTGTGTGTGTGTGTGTGTGTGTGTGTGTGTGTGTGTGTGTGTGTGTGTGTTTGTGTTCTAGGGCAAGGTCGGAGGGCTGAGTTATTAGTTCTATTGATCCAGCGCTAGAATTGGGCTCCCAAACCCACAACAGCTGTGAAACCCCTCAAACACAGCAGAGACACACAGGAGCTCTCTGGAACTCTGTTATTATCATAACCTGCTATAAACACAAGCCACTGCTGTTCAGTTAGTATGTTTTTGCTTAGTCTTCTCTCTATAGTCAGACCAGTCAAAGACCAGCGTCCTGGACCAATCAGCATCCAGAGATCATGAGAAAATGATCCTGCCGCCCACGCAGAGCCAATCAGGATAAAACAGATGGAAACTTTACAGACGCATAAATTATAATGTTACAGTGTAACAGTAAACTACACTCTTAAAAAACAAAGGTCATTTATTGGCATTGATGGATCATTTAACATTTGTGGGAGCTTTTCTTTGTACAAAAGGTTCTTTATAGTGGAAATGGTTCTTTAGATTATTCAAATGTCTTTCAAGCTAAGACAAACATGGTTCACTGAAAGCTTTTTCAGGAAACCAAAAATGTTTCTTCTATTTCAAAAAAAAATTAATAATTCTGAACATTTATAAAGTACCCCTGAAATCACAAATTATTTTTAATAGTCCAAATGAAATATTTAAATGTTTTTTTTCTGGTGTAAATAATTTATTCATACTTTAAAATGGCTTGAATATAATTCTACACCTGTACCTCATTTAATATGCACCGATCTATGAATATGTAAATGAGTTCCCGCCTCCACCCAATCACAGCAGCTCTGTCTTCCTGCTCCACTTTCACTCGGTGAACTGAAGTAAACACTACACAATGACAAGCAGTAATAATGGATTCATTCAGCCATACATTGTTGAACCAGAAACTGATTCTGAAGAGGAACAGATCACCTACAGATCCGTGTATCAGAATGCTAATGCAGTTAATCTATCGCTCTCTGAAATATCAGAATCATAAAGTAATTGTTATCATTTAGCCTGACTGCATTACATAACAGCTCATAATGTGTTGCTAATGTTAGATAAACCGTGTACCCGTTCACCATCTCAGACAGAAACCTTCAGAAATCCAGCATCCTCAGGTAGAAACACGTTTCTAATGATATGAATGGTAGGAAACGGTGTTTTAATATGTGTTTTTGAGACTGTTTTTGGTTCTCTGCAGTTTTAAGGAGAAAATGCTCAGCAATGCTGTTGACTGATGAATTTGCACATCTCTAAGCATCTTAAAAACACCAGATAGACACAAAAACATAGTGATTTTCACCACAAGGGGTCTTTAAGAGTGTACGGCCCATAATGCTTTGTGTGAATTATGGGAGTCATTTCAGTTAAACTGCAAACAATCAGCAAAAGATTCACTCTATGAATGCAATAATAAGCATTTTCAAAACTGAACACAATGAGGTGACATTATTCTACATTATTATTATTATACTCACCCTTTAAAAGTGTAAAAGCGTCAACAAATTAATTTTAGCATGCCACGAATAACCCCTAAAGCTTGAATATTAGAGACGTGTTAAATATCACTGTAGTAATAAATGTCTGTCTATGTTGCCTTAAGCAAAAATGTTCATTAACATCAGTGATAACATTTCAAAGTGATTTCTGTTTTTTGACACATAACAAATATTGTATTTCCCTGCTTTAGGAACATTCTGATAACAGTGCTAATAGAGATTAGAAGCGAAACGGGAGACAATTACATTTAAACATCTGTGTGAAAAACCAGGAGACGTGAGGGTTTGAGAAGAAAAACAATCTTATGGTTAATTATTCATGGGTTATATTGCACATTAAACCACAAATGTACAGGATATGATGTCGTTTTATATTTCTACAGCGGAACACAATGGAAAAAAGCAAAGACACAGTGACCGAAAACAGCTAGTGCCATTGATATTCTTGTTATATCACGTCACATTAAAATACCAAGTGTTATGTTATTCTCCTGACGTCTGAAAACGCTCACAGCTCATAGATTGATTATTGTAGCACAACCTTATGATCTGGAATGATTTGTTTCAGTCTTTTCGAGTGGAACTTCCACAAACCAGAAGTGCTTCCATAATGTGAGACTCATTAAGAAATAGCTGGATACAAACTTCAGAAGATCCACTTCAGCTTCTGGAATATAGAGCATGAGTCGTATAGACATACTTTAAAAGGACAGTTCATCCAAAAAGAATCATTCTGTCATCCTTTACTCATCCTCGTGACATTTCTAAAGGCTTACCTTCTTCTGTGGAACACAAAAGCAGATATTTTGAAGAGCAAACCCCCATTGACTTCCATTGTATGTACAAAAAAAATCTCTGAATATCATCTTTTGTGTTCAACAGATGAAAGAAAGTAAGTCAAACAGGTTTGGAATGACGTGAGGGAGAGTAAATCATCATTTTTAGTGAATTATTACCAATGGATCAGTAGCTCAAGCCAATAAAAGAAAAGCAAAGCGTTCTTTCAGTTCAGAGATAATTTATACTATCTCTCTAACTAACCTCATCAGCTCTGCTAACAAACTTTTTAAGTTATTTAATTCTTAAAGTAAGCTGTATGGAACATTCGTATAGCTGTATTAATATTTGATATACATTCTCAATGTTGAGAATAGTGCTGTCAAATGATTATTCGTGATTAATCGCATCCAAAATAAGAGTTTTTGTTTACATAATATATGTGTGTGTACTGTGTATATGTATTATGTATATGTAAATACACACATGCATGTATATATATTGGGTAACACTTTATTTTGATAGTCCACTTTAGACATTCTACTAACAGTAAGTAACTTTGTAACTACATGTCAACTAGCAGTCATTAGAGTATTAGTAGACTGTCTGGTTGATATCTTCTAACACTTTATTTTGATGGGTCCACAACATACAACATACTGACTGTGAGAATATGTGCAAGTATATGTCAACTTATTCTACTGACCCTAAACCTAACCTACTGAGAGTTAGTAGACATGTAGTTGCAAGTTAATGAGAATTAGTTGACATGTAGTTGCAAAGTTACTTATAGTTAGTAGAAAGTCTAAAGTGGACTATCACAATAAAGTGTAACCGAAAAATGTTAGGACTATATATTTATACATATAATATTAATTATACAAATATAAATAAATAAACATGTAAATACATATTTTCAAAATATATACTGTATGTGTGTGTGTTTATAATAACAGTGCACACACAAATATTATGTAAACAAAAGCTTATTTTGAATGCAATTAATCGATTTGATAACACTAACATTCTTATATCAACATTCTCAGAACTTTCTTATGACATTATTTGTATTTGATGAACATTCTGAGAAAATGTTCTAAACTTTTGGACATTTTAACACCCTTAGAATATTAAAAATAGATGCATAATGTCAAATAAGTCTCTCTTACAACGACTCAGTTGCTAAGAACTTATTTATTGAAGCGATCGGAACAAATCTCTCAGTCAATCTCTAAACATAGGTGACTCTGTGGTGTCTTATCCCCGCCCCCCTTTTTCCATTGGCTGTTAGGTTCTCAATCAACACACATAACTTATTCCATCTCTATGACGCCTCCCCCTTTTACTTTTCTTTTCTCTTCCCAGAAAGAAACACATTGTCTTAATTCCATTAAAGAATTAACTAGCACATAACCTCTTTTTTTCCTTTTAACTGCAACAAACATTTTAAACACTTTAAACTAAACATCTAACATTCACTATAACACAGCATTTGCATTATGCATTGACTCTTTGTCTTTCTTTCTTCCTTAACTATAAATCCAGTTTGACAATTGGTATTATTAGTCTTCCTGACCTAGTCACAGTTTCTCCCTGTGTTTTACTTGGTGTTCGTGACTCCGGTTGACTCGCATTCCTGATGTGCGCTTCTCCAAGCGTCTGTTGACTCTGCACCGTTATTTCAGCATTAGGATATTCTGCTGGCACAGACTGTAGCTGTCTGCGGTTCCGCCTCTTCCCTCCCTCCCCATTCGGAGCTTGTACCATGAAAGAACTAGGAGAGATCTCTTCTGATTTGACCTGAACCGGGTCTTTCCACAGCTTTTCACTATCCAGTTTCATCAGTACCACATCGCCCAGTTTTAATTCCGGCAATTCTCGCACTCCATGATTGAAGTAGAAGGCTTGTTGTGTTTTAGCAGAAGCATTTGTTTCTCTCACCTGCAGTCTATTTGGACACTTTGGCTGCAGGTTTTTCTTCAACGTAGGCAGTGTGGTACGAATTTTCCTACCCATCAACAACTCCGCAGGGCTTACGCCTGTAGATGAATGTGGTGTCGAGCGGTAACACATCAAAGCGAGGAACGGGTCGTCCTGTCTGAGGATGTGTTTAGCTACTTAGCTACACCTGCGCCGTTGTTGTCGTTGGCAGATGCAGAATGAAGCGTGAATAGTATTCCAAAACAATCAGATACATCTGGCCCTTGTTCTCACAAATGTCTATAGCCACCCGCTGCCACGGCCTGTCAGGTAGCGGGGTTGATTTCAAAGGCTCCTTCCTACGCGCTCTACTATTCATTCCTGTTCATTATATCCGACGATATACCATACAGACGAATTCGCCCTTTCTCTGCATTTTTGTCAGCCCTAGATGTCTCTCGTGGATGCGCTCTAGAATGTCCTGTTTCAGTTCTCGTGGAATACAGATGCGTCTGCCCAGTATTATCAATCCTTGACTCACAGACAGCGTGTCTTTCACCGAATAAAAATCTCTGACACATTCTGGTACGTTTCTCACATGTTCTGGCCATCCATGCTTTATGAACTTGCTTACTAACTGTAATTGTTCATCTCTTTCAGTCGCTGCTTCGATCTGGCTTAGCTTTGACTGTGACACGGACAAGCTGGCTAAGACCGCGTCCACGTAACAGGTTACCTCATTCGCTGTGCTGCTCGGCGTATCGCCGCTTACGGGACTTCTCGACAGCGTATCTGCTACCACTAATGTCTTCCCAGGTGCGTATTCAGCGGTTACTGTGAATTGCATCAGTCCCATTAAAAGTATTTGGCAACGTATGGGCACCGTGTCCAGATCTTTTTTATTAATCAAAGGTACCAGAGGCTTGTGGTCAGTAATAAGGCGGAATCTGTCCAGGCCTATGAGGTACATCTCAAATCTCTTGCACGCCCAGACCCCAGCTAAGCATTCTTTTTCAATTTGTGTGTACCTGGTGTCTGCCTCATTTAACCTCCTCTAGCAATAATGCCACAGGTTTCCAGCTGTCTCCATGCAGCTGTAGTAGGACTCCTCCCAGTCTGTAACTACTAGCATCTGCCGACACCGCTGTGGCCTTCCCTGGATCATAGTACGCGAGAACAGGTGATGGCATCAAAGTTTCTTTCAGCTTTTGAAACGCTCTTTCTTGAGGTTGATCCCAAGTCCAGGCCGCGGTCCCTTTCAGCAAGTCAAACAGCGGACTGCCCACGGTTGCCATGTCCCATGTAGTTTATCATGCCGAGGATGCGTTTCAGCTCACTCACAGTCCGCGGCGCTTGTAGCTCTGCAATAGCTCTTACTTTCCCCGGGTCAGGCCTGACACCTCTCTCGTCTATAACGTGCCCAATGAAGCTCTATTTTTCTGAAGACACATTTCTCTTTGTAGAGCTTAAGTCCTTCCCGCTCTATCCTCTCCAGAATGTGCCTCAGACGCTCATTGTGCTCTTCTTGACTTTGTCCATGCACAATTAGATCGTCCATATAGACAGCTACTCCATCTAAATCTCCAAGGAGTTCGTTCATTTTTCGTTGGAATATTTCGGGCGATATACTTATGCCGAATGGGAGGCGTTTAAAGCAATATCTTGCGAACGGCATTATGAATGTTGTGAGGAGGCTGCTATCAATGTGCAGGGTA
Source organism: Schizothorax lantsangensis (assembly GCA_027422415.1). Classification (NCBI taxonomy): domain Eukaryota; kingdom Metazoa; phylum Chordata; class Actinopteri; order Cypriniformes; family Cyprinidae; genus Schizothorax; species Schizothorax lantsangensis. The sequence goes on from CM049853.1 coordinate 35,396,105, forward strand.
ATCTGCCAAAAGCCGCTAGCGGCATCCAGTGACAAGAATACGTTGGACCCCGCGAGTTTGGCAAGGATTTCATCGGTCGTGGGTAACATTTACCATTCTCTTTTTATGTTTTTGTTTAGTGTTTTAGGTCTACGCAGATGCGCACATTCCCGTTAGGTTTCATTACTGGTACCATCAGGGCACACCAGTCCGTAGGATACATTATCTTTTCAATCACTCCGTTCTCCTCCATTTGTTGGAGTTTCGCTTTGACTTTTGGGAGTAACGGTATAAGCACTCTTCTTGCGGTGTGAACCTCGTAAGGCACTACATTGTCTTTTAGGCTTATTTTAACTGGCTCGGTTCTCATCGTTCCTTGTTCACTGAATGCTGCGCTGACTTGCTCGATTCTCTTAACTAAGCCCATCTCTACTGCTTGTTCTCGGCTCAGCAAATTGTTTACTGTGTCACCTTCCATGACGTGAATTGTGAACTCGAACTTCTTGTCTTTATACTCCGTGCTTGTTTCAAATTGTCCCAAACAATTTATCCTTCCACCTGGACTGTCATATCTTGCCATCGTTTTACTCAATTTTACTTTATTTTCAAGTGAGTTGAAAGTCTCTTCGTTGATGACTGTGACGTCGGCTCCGGTATCAATTTTTAATTTCACTCGGGAGCCTTCCACGTTCAACTTCACAAACCAAGTCTCTGTATCCTCAGTCCTGGTTTTACTTACAGTACCCAGGTAATATGAATCATCCTCACCTGGCTGTGTGTGTGTTTCTTTTGTCACCTCATTTACTGTCCTTGAATAACACATACGTTCCCAGTGTCCTTTCTTTTTACATTTCCGCCACTCAGATTCTGCTGCGGGACATTTCGCTCTGTCTCTGTGTTTCGATTTTTCCACACTTTCCACACCTGTTGCCGCTGATCATCCTTTCGTTGCTTTCTCTCACCGATCTCTTTTCATCCCAGGTCTTTTTCTTTTCAGGTCATCTGCGTGCAACCTCCTGAACTCCAGCTGAGCGATGTCCTCTGCCTGCCTCACTCATAACACCGCTGTGTCTAAGGTAAGTTCTGTCATTAACTGTAACCTCCTTGACAGCTCTTTATCTCTGATGCCAACCTCTGATGTTTTCGGTTTTCTGTGCACCGGTCACAACTCTCTGCTAACTCATAAAGTGCACGGATGAACATCTCTGCCTTTTCTCCCGGCCTCTGTACTCGTTGGTAAAAGCATGCCCTCTCGTAGATTATATTCTTTTTCGGGATGAAGTAGTCGTTGAACTTTTCTAGCAGAGTCTTTTTTATGTTCGTCTCTTTCGAACGTAAACGAGTTGGATATATTTTCTGCCTCTGGTCCCATGGCATATATGAGGGTACTCACTTGTACCTCGCCGTCCTCCTCTGTGAGCTTCGTGGCTATCCTGTATCTCGTGAAGCGCTGACGCCATTTGGCCCAATCTTGAGGTCTATCAAAGGTGAAGTTCGGGGGTGGAACGAATTTCACCATCTTCTAAGTCTCCACAACTTCTGACACCATGTCAAATAAGTCTCTTTTACAACGACTCAGTTGCTAAGAACATATTTATTGAAGCGATCGGAACAAATCCCTCAGTCAATCTCTAAACATACGTGACTCTGCTTGTTTTATCCCCGCCCCCCTTTTTCCATTGGCTGTTAGGTTCTCAATCAACACACAAATTATTCCATCTCTATGACACATAATGTTATATATTTTGGATGAAAAAGTATATAAATTTTTGTAACCTGTATAATCAAGACAAAAAAAACGGTATATTTCAACGTTTGAAACATTTCAAAGCAATGTTCCTACAACATTTGTAACCTAAAGGTGTTACCTGGGTGTCTCACTGAAACACACACGTGTTCTCCATCACACCAGAGTCGCTCTGAAAGCTGATGAGAGCCGCGTCTCTCCAGAGGAACGACCATCACAGACAGAAACCACAACTACTGATCGACTCTGGAACGAGTCGTACTGAACTGAATATCAGTGATTCAGGAGTCAACAGTGGCTCAGGTTCTTCTCTGGCTCGACAGGACAATCAATGATTGATCAAAGCACAGAGCCCAGACTGAGACACGTGTCCTCATGCAGCTGTCACCACAAACACCGTTCATAAAACCACTGAACACTAGCCTAAATGAAGGGGAAGCGGTCTGGATCTAATCCTGCTGTGGAATGAGGAAGAGGTTTTTCTCATTAAACAATGAAGGCAAATCAATGACAAGCTCCATGAGCTCAAACACTCTCCAATCCTCAACACGAACTCACAACGCCTGAGATCAGAAAAACAGACAAACCACATTTAGACCGCAGGCGTCTCTAGTCTTTTCATTTCTTAATTGATTTCTAACTAAAGACCAGTTAAGCACAATGTTCAAAATTAAATGTATTACAAAGTGTCACAGAGAGAGAATCCTATTTTTTATTTATTTGTTTTATTTTTTTCTGGATGAGCCTGGAAAGGTTAAAAATGAACATACGCATTAAAGACAGAATGAAACAGTGATGCATTTCTGAGTCAAACAAGATATGTATTTGTAAAAAAAAAATATATATATATATATATATAACCCTTTACAATAAGGTAAGTGAACACATTAACTAACATACACTAAAAATGAGCAATAAAGTATGCTAGGATATTTATTAATATTTTTAAACGTTACTTAGTGTAAGCTCAGGTCCAATAAATAATATTAACAGATACAAGTTTTAATTTTTACAATGTATCAGTAGCCTAAATGTTGAAATTAATATTAGCCAACATTAAATTATTTAGTTTATAACTCGTGTTAACGAATGCATGAGTGAATGAATCGATCAGCAGGTTATTACCCTTCAACGCTGTCTTTAAAACGAACTAAACACCGAATCGCAGAAATCTGAAACTCATTACAGCGAGCGCGTGCACAGAGACGCCCTGACAGCCCACGGGAGCGCGCACCTGTCTCCGCGCGCTATAAATAAAACAATAACACATAGTTCTGCTGATGACTGTAAATGAGCAATAACCATGACAAAAGCATTCAATCTCCATGCCTTACAGTGTCTACCGCTGCGTCTGGATACGAATAAAGCAGCTAATCAATAATCAATCAGGGAAGAGACGGGATGAGCTTTAAACTCAAGAAACGATTCTGATTAATAATACATCATATCGATGAATCTGAAAGTTGTTTTCGCAAATGATCATGATGGACATTTAGGGTTGTACCCCAAAACATACTGACAAACCGAAATAAAACGAAATAAATAAATACATAAATAAAAATAAATCAAATTAATTTGTATTAAAAAAAACACAAATGAATACATATTTTATAATAAAAATAAATACGTCTATTACTGTAAAAATTTAAATAATTTAAAATGAAATTTTAGGTTATTTGTGAAATATTTATGTATGGTTTGTTTTAATACTTAGTTTATACACAATAACTAAACCATATAGAGAACATAAGACCATAGCAGTATACTCAAACTTATACTGTGTGTGTGTGTGTGTGTGTATGAGTGTGTGAGTGTGAGTGTGTGTGTGTGTGTGTGTGTGTGTGTGTGTGTGTGTGTGTGTGAGAGAGAGAGAGTGAGTGAGTGAGTGAGTGAGTGAGTGTGTGTGTGTGTGTGTGTGTGTGTGTGAGAGAGAGAGAGAGAGAGAGTGAGTGAGTGAGTGAGTGAGTGAGTGAGTGAGTGAGTGTGTGTGTGTGTGTGTGTGTGTGTGTGAGTGTGTGAGTGTGTGTGTGTGTGAGAGAGAGAGAGAGAGAGAGAGAGTGTGTGTGTGTGTGTGTGTGAGTGTGTGAGTGTGTGTGTGTGAGAGAGAGAGAGAGAGAGAGAGAGAGAGTGTGTGTGTGTGTGTGTGTGTGTGTGAGAGAGAGAGAGAGAGAGAGAGAGAGAGAGTGTGTGTGTGTGTGTGTGTGTGTGTGTGTGTGTGTGTGTGTGTGTGAGAGAGAGAGAGTGTGAGTGTGAGTGTGTGTGTGTGTGTGTGTGTGAGAGAGAGAGAGAGAGAGAGAGAGAGAGAGTGTGTGTGTGTGTGTGTGTGTGTGTGTGTGTGTGTGTGTGTGTGTGGTTCTGTGCGCCACGACGCTTCTGATAATGGTTGATCCTTTCACGCAGTGTGATCAGATGAATGGAAAAGTTTGAGCGATGATTTCCTGAACTCACCGTGATTTGTGTCATTAAAGTTTGATGTGTCGAGATGATCCTGAACGAGTCTCTCAGGGAACGAACTGTCAGATATGATTGCGCTCCGGTGCGTTTAAACGAGTGCAAACAAACGCAGACCCTCCAGACAGAGATATTCCTCCAGAACACTCAAATCCACGAGACAGATCCATTCATGAGCTGAAGCGGATTCCCTGCGGTTCCTCACGCGTTCCTCGTGCTGATCTGTGGGAATGCGTTCCGGCTGGGTTCTGGATTCAGGAACGATCTTCAGACGCGTCTCCCTCAGACGCGCACCGAGGCTCCATCTCCATGCATCTGCTGCTCCTGAAGACGCAGGAACACCGTCGCAAGCCCGTGTGTTGAGTGTCTCGCGTGGGTTCTGTTGCATCACCTGAGCGCGCGCGCGCACCACCGCCTCAGGTGAGCGCACGCGGGAGCGCGCGTTCCCGGTGATTCTGTAGAAGAGAGACGGGGATGCTCATCCTGACGCGCTTCAATAAACGTGTCTGTCACTGTCCCAAAACCGTCTGTGCTTCCTACCTAGACAGCATTTCTAGTGCGCGTCAGAAGCGCGCGCAGGGCGTAACGATCCCAGCTAACAAAAACGTGTCTAAGAACGTTTAGCTAACATTCCCATTAAGTTCTGGAAACGTTATTTCTGAGCGTTTTTTAAAAGTTCCAAAATTCCAGTTTTGAATATATTAAGAAC
>CM049853.1:35405990-35450990 GCA_027422415.1 Schizothorax lantsangensis
TGTGCGTGTCTGTATGTGTGTCTGTGCATGTCTACATCTGTATGTGTGTATGCGCATGTCTGTGTGAGTGTCTGTGCATGTTTCTGCAGGTGTCTGCATGTTTATGCATGTGTCTGCAGGTTTCCATGCGTGTCTGTGTCTGTGTGAGTGTCTGTGCATGTTTCTGCAGGTGTCTGCATGTGCAGGTTTCCATGTGTGTGTCTGCTGTGTGAGGTCTGTGCATGTTTATGCATGTGTCTGCAGGTTTCCATGTGTGTCTGTGCATGTCTGTGTGAGTGTCTGTGCATGTTTATGCATGTGTCTGCAGGTTTCCATGCGTGTCTGTGCATGTCTGTGTGAGTGTCTGTGCATGTTTCTGCAGGTGTCTGCATGTTTATGCGTGTGTCTGAAATGGTGTCTTGGCATGTCTCCATGTTTCTGCAGGTGTCTGCATGTTTATGAGCATGTCTGCAGGCTCCAGCATGGCAGCGCTGCATCTCTGAGCTGAGAGGAGATTCATTGCATCAGGACATGTCTCACCAAACGCTCCCATGGGCTCAAGATCTACTATAATTACACACATCCAGCTGTTTCACTCAGATTCACAGTGTATATATTTGATATTGACAATAGAGAAAAACATGTTTCATGAGCCAATCAATTGACAGGTAAAGTCCTGTCCTACTATGTTCCCTGATTCTGGTTTCACTCAGAAATGCATTGGATTATGCAAGTAAAATATGTTGTTAATGTTGTATATCATTGACGTTATCTGGGAATGCCGAATGTCCAAATGTTACTGATCAGAAAATGTCAAATTTAAACATTACTGCTTTATTTTGAGCAAGATGTATAATGTAACACTAGCATATAAACTGGTCAATGATCAATGCAAAGTTTATCAAAACTGAATGAACTACAGGCTATGCTTAGTTAAGCAGCACACAAAAGCTATAAACTGACATTGCATTGATCTCTTACAACACACCAGTGCTTACACTCGCCCTGTGTGTGTTCAGAGGGAAACTCTGTGTTTTTCATATTTTATCATCATCTCACCCTCTTCACATCACTGTTAGCCGTTCTCCAGGGTGAACTCAATGATAATTACACTTCACACTGCCTTCTGACGGTCAGTAAAGTCATTCTGATCAGTCCACAGTAGTGAGAGTATCTGGTGCGACCAAACATGCCACAAATCTCAGATTAAAAATAAGAGCAATTGAACAGAATGATAAAACGAGAAGGGCTTTCTGAGCCAACAAAGCATTATCCAGTCTGAAATGCCAATTAGCATCTGAAAATATTGCAGTCAGTAACAGAAGCGATTATACTGGCAGTGAAGAGTGAGGTCTGCTACTGAATCATGACAAATGAGCAACACTTCCTTCCTCACCATCTGCACTCACTGTGAGGAAACTGAGAAAAACACTATCTAGATCTGAAAGCATTTGACTTCAGAAAGTACAATAACACACAACTTCAGTATTTATGAGAGGACAGACAAGACTGCAGTCAGTGATGCTCACAAACACAAACGTGCACAAATAAACACAAATGCACACATAAAAAATGTGCATGTGGAGAGAGAATTAATAGTTTAAAATAGTAAGAGTTTAAAATACATATAAAAAAAATAAAACAATTGTATTGTTATTTCTTTGTTCTTTTACATATATATTGATTTACTGATTTATTTTTATGTTGTGTATATTATATAGGCTAGTATACTCTTTCTTTTGTTTATTGTTCATATAATTGCAATGCTTTGTCAATACTGTACAAGTCTTGCCAATAAGGTTTATTTGAATTGAAATGAGAACTCTCACGTGTACAGAATTCTAAAATGTTTCTTCTTTCTTCTAGTGTTGAAGAATCACGTGAGTTTGACCGGAAGTGTCAGATGTTCCTCTCGCGCCCTCTAGCGCCTCACATCACAAACAACACACACCACAGGAACCTGTTCTCAATGATTTTAAAGGGTTTGAACATTTTAAGGGTCATTCTTCTCTACAGAAACGTCAACTTTTCTGTCCCTAGACTTTACAGAAATATTAAAATTGAAATACACATTAGGGTTACAATTTTTATATATTTTAAAATGAAACAATATGTTATTTGAACAATTACACCTTCTTGAGCCATCAATGTGGCACTATTTTTTTTTATTAATTATACTGAATTCCAAGCACCATAAAACTGCTCGTCCCCACAGCCATGTACAGATGGAAAGTGCTTTATTATGATGTCAAAAACAGGATTTTCTACCATTTAAAATACAAAAGTCTATTCATAACTATCAAATATATGATGTAAATGGCATAAAAACACTAAATGCCAAATAAATATTATGAAATATATAATGTAAACAGTGGTCCCCTGGAGTTGTGTCACTGGTGTTACAGCTTAACAAAAGTCTTTTATTTTGAAATAAAAAATCACTCTGATGACATCACTTCCTATTTTCTAAAAATCTATGAAAAAGGCCCATGTTTAGTCCACTGTTTCTTTTCAGTTATCAGAAATATTCTCATTTATCTCATGATTTCATATGAAGCTTTTAGTTGATGTCACTGGTATGACCTGCTTTATTGTTAGGGAATTGTAAAAATATACTATAATACAAATGGTTTAAACTACTTAATTTAGTGAGTATATATAATGTAATATAATTTAGTGATATCTTGCAGCAGACATTTTGTAAAATAATTTTTTCATGACAATTGTCACTGATGTCACCTTCCTTATGGATAACACCAGTGAAGATCAGTGTATCAGGTCGTATGTATATCACTGGTGTTACTGTGCTGTGTTTTCTGTCACATTAAATAAATAAAACACAATCTACTTATTTCTTGCATTATCATTATTTTTCTGTAACTCTGACTACATGTGCTGAAAAAAAAATAATATTTCATAAAAAAATGTAATATTGCTAAAGCAGGTAACACCAGTGACAAAAAAAATTATACATGTGGTCTTGAAATAATTGCACAATTAAAAAAATAATAATAATTAAGCTGTCATTTAAATGTATTCATAAAGTCAAAAGGTAATAATGTGGTCTAAGTTTAAATGTTAATAAAATAAACAAATTTTAAGACATCTTAACATACCAAAAGTGGACGTTTCTGTAGAATGACCATTAATTATAACTTTAAACAATTATGTTTTCCTAATTTAAAAGGCGTTACGATGTTTTAAAGTATAACCCTAACCCCATAACCTCAAAAAAAATAAAATAATAATAATAATAATTCTGTAAAACACCTTAAAATATACTTTAACCTTCAAAACACTTTTAAGAACATAACTTATCCAATTTGTATTTGTGCATATTTAGTATTAGCATATTTTATAATAGCATATTTTATATATATAAACAATTAGCCCACTGTCTCCAATGTGTTTTAGTTAAACAACAGCTTGCATTAGATTAATTGTTAAGTATTTGAATCAGTCGAAGGTGCTTGAACTGACGAATCCCTGTATATGAATCACTCCTGAATAACTTGTTAAATGCACGAGCAGAAAGTGCAGAATGAAGGACTGAATCAGCTGTTCTGAATGTGTTGAGAACAGGCCCGGCGTCAAGGGGGGGGCTTGGAGGGGCTTAGCCCCCCCTACGACATTCTGAAGCCCACCCTGCAATGATCCGCAAACGGGACTGTCAGGAGCTGGGTTACACAAAAACTACCCAAGCACTAAAATATGTTTAAATAAGTGTTAAAATAAAAGAACCATTATTTTTTTGGAGTAGCCTACAATGTGCACACTATAAAAGCAACTGGTGCAAGCTGGTCCACCAATTAATGCTCCTCACTTAAGTTGGTCAAATGAAGCATGTCCAAGAAGCCGTTGATTTGAACCAATTGCGCGGTGTATTTAGAACATTCACAAATTCAAACGTGCTTTCGCGCTTTGCTCCTCAGAAATAGATGATCATTTCACAACGATCAGTTTTCAACCACACCATTTAAATTAATTACCAAAAAAAGACTTTGTTCCTGATGTTTGTAAGTTTGTTAAATGTGGTGTGTAAGGAAAGACAATAATAATCCATTCAATTAAAATCTGACCTGTTTTATACGTCCTCCACTAATTTACTTGGTAAAATGAAGCTGTGAAAATAAACTGTTTATCCTTTTTATCTTTCATTCAAAAAATTCACAAAATTCCAACCTCATTGAAGTAAAACAAGAAGCCATTGTGAAATAAATGCTTTCTCTAATGTTGGCCACAATTATTGGCACCCAATTATTGATTTGAACCATTTGATGACCATTTTCTTCATCCGAATCTCTCCAGACGATCAGCGGTACTTCTTCTCTTGTTCACCTCACTCATTTTCTATTTAGAACATTCACAAATTCATTTTTGTGTTGTTTTTGAGGTTTGTATTTGGAAACGTGCTTTCGCGCTTTTTGTATTTGATTTGTCTGGCGCTGAGCCAGAAATAGATGCGCTCAGTGCTTTTAGCCTTATATCACAACTGGAGATTATTTTTGGATGAGTGAGGAGATTCAGTGTTTTCAACCACATCAAACATTTAAATTAATTACTAGCAAAAAAAGACTGATGGTGGAAATGGGAATTTGCTCTTTTCTTAAAACCACTTCACTAATTTTAAATAGTACACATTTGTTTTTTCTCATTGTGATGGATGATTAAGGGAATTTGATGTTCCTCATATTTATTTGTGGAACAGAAAGTTTGTTATGCTCCTAACCCTGGTGTGCTAATTTTTTTTAAATATGTGAATATACTTGATATTTTACTCATATTTCTAGGAAAGCCAACATTCATTGGAGACAATAATATTTTCTCCCCATCCAATTGTTTTATTCAATTAATTTTGTGAATCGAGTGAAAGATCAAAAGGATAAACAACGATTTATTTTCACAGACACCTTTTCTCACTTGTTTTGGAGGGCACTGTATAGAATACCCCCTCCCCCCGTAGATTACTGCATGATATTTAGATCCAGATCTATACTTGTGCTCTTATTATTTCAGTTAATGTAAATAAACATGTGCAAACAATATACTTGCTCTTGTGAATTTATTTTGATGTTAATTACATTTACTAGCTATGTTACTATAAAACTCTTACGACAAACATGTCTTCAATTGTTGTGTATACCGAGCTGCAGCGGACACATTTGTAAAGGATTTCACTTGGACCTATTGTGTGCGCTGTCTCTTTAAGACCGCGTGGTTTATATACACGTTGCTGCTGATTGGGCTGACATGTCTGACACACCCACCAAACAAGAGAAAACGTATCTCAAACCCCGTAGCACACCGTTTCCAGGAAACATGTCGTTCAACCCGGAAACCGTAGCAAAACGTTGTGTCTGAGCTTGAACGAGCCCCTGTTGTGCTTAAACCACCTGATCAGTCATGTGACTCCACACAGCTGCACGAGTCTATTTACTTATTTACCCTGATAACAAGAAACATTCCCATAACTGTCCCTAGCATTTCTAAAGGTTATGTAATTAGGACATAACATTAAAATAATGTTAATGGAACATTCTTATAACAATATTAATATCTGATATACATTCAGAGGAAATGTTTTTAGAATAACACTCTCAGAGCGTTCCTATTATGTTAATATTATTATTATTGCTGATTTTTTTTTTATTATGTTAGCAGAAGAGATTATGTCAGTAAAGTTTATGAAACATTGAAATGTTTGTTCTGTTGTTAATAGAACATGTTCTTAGAGCACATATTTGTAGAGTGAGTAGAGTTGAGTTAAATAAAACTACTTTGTTTTTATGTCATTTATTAAAGGTTCTGACAAAAATGCAATTTTTTTAAATGCAATTAATAAACATAAATGAATATAAATGAAAATGTAAATATTTAGTTCACACTATATTATGGTCGAATGCCAGATAACAACAGGGAAAAAACAATGAAACACTAATAAAGTGGCAACATTTTATTTTATAGTTTTTACATACAGATATTAATAAATGATTCAGTAAGTCATCACTGAAAAATAAAACTTGTAAGATTTACTTGATAAAATCTTCTGTGATAAAACACATTTTAAGTAAATTTGACCGTTACTGCTCTGTACAATTGACCTGTTATTGTTGAATAAAATTACATAAAAAACAATAAGTGAGATTTACTTCATTTTTATTTGGCTGTTTTTGCACACATATATTTTAAGTAAAATGTAAGTATTGAATTAAGTAAAATCTACTTAACTAAGTTAGGTAAAATTAATTAGGAAATATGTAAATTTAACATGGCCGAGTTTGATGAGTCATTTTTACTTAATTATTTTAATTTACATCTGCAATACTTTACTAAAATGTACTCAATCGATGTAGCACTGGATAACAACCATGCTATTAAAGCATGTGATTCACTTACAATCATGTAAGTAGACAGCTTGTTATCCTTTTAAGATAATATCTCCATTCAATAGAATTATTACCCAAATGAACACAGACCTCAATACTTGGTACACGATGACGGTGACAATCAGTGGATAGAGTTTGAGTATGAATGGATCAGTCATATTGAGTAGAAAATCAAGTCCAGATGTCAAGTTACTAAACCTAACAACAAAAGCAACCATAAAACTGAATATAACTCAAAAACAGTGACAAATTTAACCTTTTTAATTATTCATGCCCCAGTGCATGATGGGAAAAATGGGATCATAACTTTGATATTTACTCAAAGAATCCTTGTAAACATAACAAACAATTCCAAGTAAAATATACTTATAAGTTAAACTTTAATTTCTACAAGCTTAATATAGAATTTGCCTGAACTAAATTATTTAATGTAGAAATTACATTTGTTTTTATGTAGTATTTACTTCACCAAAAAATCATTTTTATCAGTGTCATACAACCATGAACATGAACAATGTTTTGTTCCTGAATGAATCAGAAATTAAGCTGATCTTCACCGCAGGAATATTGAAGGAATGTTGGTCAGCGTTGAGATTTGAATTATAAACATGGTATCAGTTTGTCAACAGAGATTAATTAAATTAAAAATGGACAGTTTTAAAACAAAAGTTTGGGGTGTGAGGCAGATCATAAATCATATCGTTTACGATCATATCGCACACATACAGACGTCCTCCTGCTGTATGAATGATGAATGAATGCAGACTCTGAAGCGCCCAGACCCGGTTTAACCTGATGACTCCAGAGTCACACATGACAGATACGACCAATCAGAAAGCAGCTTTTGTTTCCATGCCGATAGCCATGACTGACATACAACATAAGATTGTAAGCGTGTTGACAGGATTCATATATCAGCTGAGACACGTCAATCATAGTGAAGAGAAGCAACAAACCAGAACACTTTAAACACACACACAAAGAGAGAGAGAGACCACAAGACCACAGTGAGAGACAGGGCTCTTTAAAGGATCTTCATTGGCTTTGATGGTTTCATGAACGTTTAACATTCAGCGTTCTTTGGGAACCAGAATGGTTCTTCTGTGGTGTTGCTGTGTTGGAACCTTTAATTTTAAGAGTGTGAACTTCACATGCTCATGTCCTTCGTATGACCTGTGCATGTTTATGTGGTTTATGAGGACACAAACTTGTATAATGATATGGGTAGTACAGAGGTAATACAACGTGAAGGTGATTTTTGAGGACACTTCTGGTGTCCCCGTAATTCAAATGGTTTAAAGCATACTAAATGGTGTTTTTTGAAAATCTATAAATGCACAGAGGCTAGAGGTAGGTTTATAGGGCCCTATGAAACCCATTTTATTTTTTTCTAAATTCATTTTTTTCCGCTTTAATTTTTCTGGACTCCTTTTTAATGGAATTTTATTAATCAAAAAGCATGTCTAATTAATTTAAAATCATGAAACTTATTCAATTTAACATTAATTTATTAAAAGTGTAACAAAAATGACATGTTTAGGGCCGTATGAAATGTTTTATTTTTTTGTCAACTTATGTTTTATTGTTACCAAATTCTGTGTTTGAATGCATATAAACAATTTTTATTTATTCTCAAGGTGCGTTCACACCAGAATTTCACGCGAATGAAGCGTCACGCACGAATAAGCGAATGAAGCGAGTGAAGCGATTTACATGAAGCGTTAAGTCAATGCAAAGACGAATGAAGCGAATCACACGCGAAGACATCCTGCGACGCGAATGAAGGTTGCGAACCGCGCGAATGAGTTCACGCGCGAAAAATCTGAACTTCACACACGAATGGCGGATGAAGCGAATTCACGCCGCGTTAACGAATGAAGCAATCAGGAGCGAATTTCACGCGCGAATGCGAATTTCACGCGCTAGTAGTGACGTGAAGCGATTACGAATTTCAGCGGAGGCGAATTTCACGCGCGTGAAGCGAATCACGCACGTGGATACCCGAATGAAGGAATTTCAGCTGAAGCGAATTTACGATAGACCAAAGATTACCTGAAGCGAATTTTAGATTTACCCAAAACGAATGAAGCGAATCACGCGCGAATGAAGCGAATCACGCGCGAATGAAGCGAATTTCACGCGCGAATGTTTATCGAATTTCACGCGCGATACATCACACGCAGAGCCGAATGAAGCGGCAAACGAATTTCACGCGCGAATGAAGAAGGACGAATTTAGCCGAGAATTTCACCCGCGAATGCGAATTTCACGCGCGAATGAAGCGAATTTCTGAAGCTTCACACGCGAATGGGATACATGAGCACGAGCGCGAATTTCCGGTGAAGCGATCGAATGAAGCGAATTTCACGCACGGAGTTCACGGCGAATTTACGAAAATTTCAGCGATGAAGCGCACATGAAGCGAATTTCAAATAGGCGAATGAAGCGAATTTCACGCGCGTGAAGCGAATTTCACGCGCGAATGAAGCGAATACGCGCGAATAAACCGCGAATGAAGCGATTCACGCGCGAATGAGTTTCACACGCGAATAGCGAACAACGCGAATGAACGAATTTCACGCGCGAATGAAGCGAATTTCACGCGCGGCGAATTTCACGACGAATGAAGCGAATTTCACGCGAATGAAGCGAATTTCACGCGCGAATGAAGCGAATTTCACGCGCGAATGAAGCGAATTTCACGCGAATGAAGCGAATTTCACACGCGAATGAAGCGAATTTCACGCGCGAATGAAGCGAATTTCACACGCGAATGAAGCGAATTTCACGCGCGAATGAAGCGAATTTCACGCACGAATGAAGCGAATTTCACGCACGAATGAAGCGAATTTCACGCGCGAATGAAGCGAATCACCCGCGAATGAACATTTCACGCGCGAATGAAGCGAATTTCACGCACGAATGAAGCGAATTTCACCGCGAATGAAGCGAATTTCACGCGCGAAGAAGAATTTCACCGCGAATGAAGCGAATTTCACGCACGAATGAAGCGAATTTCACACGCGAATGAAGCGAATTTCACGCGCGAATGAAGCGAATTTCACACGCGAATGAAGCGAATTTCATGCACGAATGAAGCGAATTTCACGCGCGAATGAAGCGAATTTCACGCACGAATGAAGCGAATTTCACGCGCGAATGAAGCGAGTAAACTCAAAATGTTCAAGCGTCCAACTACGCGCGAATAGCGCGATTTATTCGCGCAAGTCGCGTCTGGTGTGAACGCACAGCTACAGTAGCTTATGAAATGTTTTTTTCCCCCTCAGAAATTCTGTGTTGTGTATTTAAATTTTACTGGTTATCAGATGAAGGCATAAAACATTGATTTAATTTATATTTTAATTAATGAAAATTAAACATTTAAAATTTTGGGCAAATAAAGGGGATTTATTACTATTAAAATTTAAATATTTTGTGATTTATTTCTTTAAAAAATAAAGTTTTATTATTTTTTCAACAGTAGTTGTAAGTAGTAGTAGTAGTATTACGTACATTCTACTAAATAATAGTAATATAGCCTGTTTCTGGCACAATGTCTTTAATAAATTAAACCAAACTTTTATTTTGACGGGTTGCCGTGAATACCTTTAAAGTTCTGTGTGTATATGATATGACGCTAGTTTCACTCAAATGAAATGGTAAAATGCTCGTAAAGTGACTCTCAGAGCAGTTTTGGAGATGTTCATGTATTTATTGAGACTATCATTGAGACGTCCTCATTGAGACGTCAGACGCTGAAATCACCGCGAGCGTCACGCGTGCTGTGTGTAACGTTAACTAGTAAACAAAACCGCGCGTCTGCTCCATTCACACAGAGACGCGCAGATTCATATTTAAATCCACTTTTGCAGCTTAATATTTACAGATACTAATCCATATCGCGATTTGATTTATGTGTAATGACCTACTTTTGATTAATTCATCCAAACTTTGACAAATTCCGTGACATTCCGCGTTAAACTGTAAATTCTGTTTTTATGACTGGATTCCGTCCGCGTTTACTGCTTCGCAGAAATCATAGGGCCCTAGGTTTAGGTGTAGGGTGATAGAAAATACCATTTGTACAGTATAAAAACCATTATGGAGAGTCCCCGTAAACCATAAAAACCAGCATGTGTGTGTTTACAGGGATAGTTCAGCCTAAAATGGTCATCCTGTTATCATTTCTCATCCTCATGTTGTTCCAAATCAGTTTGACTTACTTTCTTCTGTGAAACCCAGTGGAGATATTTAGCAGAATGTGCTGGCCATACTTCACAATATGAAAGTGAATATGTACAGATGCACCACAAATGGTATACTGAAATATATTTCAATATGGTATTATTGTAAAAATGTAGCAAATTGCTGTCTTGTTCATTTTGTATAATGAGTTTAAGTTGAACAGGTTTGTAAAGAGCATGTAAACGTGCAGACTGGCTTATAACTACATTGAGTTTTGCCGTTGTGTCTGAATGAGAAACAAATGTTTTCATTGAACGCATTTTGTGCCAAAGCGATGATAAATGATCCATGGTTTAGCTGCTGTGCTTCACTGTGTTTTTAACAAAAACATCATTGGCCATCTATGGTAGCAAGTTCCTCATTACTAAAATAGTTAAACGATTTGCAAACAGCATTGCAAAGTTGTGTGGTTGGAACTACATCTCTCAGCCTGCGGTTAGAAGCAGAGTTTCTCATTAGTATGACATGCATGTGGACTTACAAAGATCTGCTCTTTGGCACAATAACGTATTATATAGCATTAGCGTTAAATTACAGTATACGGTTGCAATTCATGAAACAATTCCCAATTTTCTCACAACTCTAAACACAACTTCAAAACTACACACCAACTTGTACAAACCTTAGTCAAATACATATTCTCCCTTTTTGTGAGAATCAAACTCATGATGACACACAGACTAGAGAACAATAGTTAGATCACTTCAAATCACTGTCACACAAACCTCCTTTTGAGAATCAGGAATCATTTCGCAAGGCAATGTCTATTACAGCATATGACATAAATAGAGGGGTGCAGATACTGTGAAATTCAGCAGAATTCTAAGAATAGTTCATTTTCATTACACTACCTTAAAGAGATCTTACAGTAGATGAAAAACACTAGTAAAGAAACGTTCAAATACTCAAATAATATAAGTTTGAACTGAATATGAACACACAACAATTAGATTAGAAATAGTAGAAATATTAAAAATATTAGATAGAATGGAAGCTTAAATGAGTTTGTAAGGCTTAGAAATATTACTCAGGTTTTCTGGATGGTTGCTAGGGTGTTGCTATGTGGTTGCTAAGGTGATGCTATGCGGTTGCTATGGTACCCGGGGTGGTTGCTAAGGTGTTGCTATGTGGTTGCTAGGGTACCCAGGGTGGTTGCTAGTATGTTGCTATTCAGTTGCTAGGGTACTTTGGATGGTTGATAGGGTGTTGCTATGCGGTTGCTAAGGTACCCTGGGTGGTTGCTAGGGTGGTTGCTATGGTACCCAGGGCGGTTACTAAGCTGTTGCTATGCAGTTGCTAGGATACTTTGGATGGTTGATAGGGTGTTGCTATGTGGTTGCTAAGGGACCCTGGGTGGTTGCTAGGGTGGTTGCTATGGTACCCGGGGCGGTCACTAAGCTGTTGCTATGCGGATGCTAGGGTACTCAGAGTGGTTGCTAGGGTGTTGCTATGCTGTTGCTATGGTACCAAGGGTGGTTACTAAGGTGTAGCTATGTGGTTGCAAACATACAATTCATGAAACAATTCCCAATTTTCTCACAACTCTAAACACAACTTCAAAACTACACACCAACTTGTACAAACCTTAGTCAAATACATATTCTCCCTTTTTGTGAGAATCAAACTCATGATGACACACAGACTAGAGAACACTAGTTAGATCACTTCAAATCACTGTCACACAAACCTCCTTTTGAGAATCAGGAATCATTTTGTCACGGTTCATGGGCTCTCGGTTCCATCCTCGCTCTGTTATGTGTGTGTGTGTGTGCAGGTGTCTGTGTGTGGGTGTGTCTGATTGAGGCTGATTCGCTCCAGCTGAGGATCATTTACAGGGGCTATATTAGATCCTGTCACGCTGTCTTGTGTTGTCAGATTGTCTGCCGTGTCATGGTCTGTGGTTTCCATCTGTTCCTGCTTCCTGGTTCCATGATTCCGGATCTCTGCCGTTTCCTGGACTCTATCACCGGACACTTGGCTGCCCATTGTTTCCCTGCGCTACCTGCCCCTATCTACGGAGAGCTCAACCTTGTTTCCTCAGTTTCACCTGTCTACGTGTTTGTTAATAAACCGTTCTTGTTTCCGCTACTTGAATCCTCCAGTCTTTATTTATGACAGAAGGATCTGACCACAGTATGGATTCAGCGGAGGCTCGTGGTTTTCAGGAACTGTTAGCCAACAACAACGCTCGTATGGATCAACAGGAGGAGAATATGTGGAACACCGGACGGGCTGTGCAGGCGTTAGTAGCGCAGGTGTCCGAGCTCACCACCCAGTTGCAACTATTAAGATCACCCGCTGCGCCACCCACACCGCCGATTCTCCCAGTCCCGGGAACAACAACCTTCAGCACGAACCTAGACTCCCTACACCGGAAGTGTATGCCGGAGATCCTAACCTCTGCAGAGCGTTCCTGACTAAATGTTCTCTGTTTTTCTCTCTCCAGCCCCAGACTTTCGCCACGGAGGCATCTAAGGTGGCTTTAGTGCTGACGTTGCTGTCAGGGAAGGCAGCATTGTGGGGAACGGCGGTGTGGGAGAATTGCCATCCATGTTGTTCCTCGTTCCGCTCACTTTCCCAGGAGATGAGGAGAGTGTTCGATCGTGTGCTGGTCGGGCGCGAGGCAGAGAGCATGCTGGCCGATCTCCGCCAGGGGGAGCGATCCGTTTCCGACTATTCCATTCAGTTCAGGACCCTGGCGGCGGAGTGTGAGTGGAACGAGAAGGCGCAGTGGGATATGTTCCTGCATGGGCTGGCTGACCGTATCCAACAGGAGATTTATACGGTGGAGTTACCCACCGGATTGGACGAGCTTGTGGATCTAGCCTTACACGTGGATGCACGGCTTCAGCAACGCAGTCTGCGTGGTCGACGCAAGTTTACACCAGAGTATCCTTCCCTCGACACTAGCGATACGGTTAGTCACGCATCGGTTGACGAACCCATGCAGGTGGGTAGAGCTCGGCTCTCCCGGGAGGAGAGAGATCGTCGGAGGATGAGGGGACTATGCATGTACTGTGGCGCGGCTGGCCATTTCCTGGCGAGCTGCCCAGTAATAGGGCATGCCCGACAGTAGGTCTGAGGTTACTGTCGGGTGGAGTGTCTCTTAACAAAGCCTCATCCACTACCCTCCTCCCGGTGAGGTTGCAATGGGCGGCCGGGCTGACACGATGGGACGGCGCTGTTAGACTCCGGAGCCGAGGGTAACCTGTTGGACAACTTCTTCACATCCCTATGATTTCACTCCGTCACAAGATCCCTGTCAGTGCCCTTAATGGACAATCACTTCCCGAGATCAGCCTCTCCACGGTACCCATCACCCTCATCACCTCAGGCAATCACTCAGAGACTATCACGTTTCTCGTCACCCACTCACCACTGGCTCCGGTTGTGTTGGGTCACCCCTGGCTCACACAACACAATCCTCGGGTGGATTGGGGTCGCAACACCATCTCGGAGTGGAGTAAAGCCTGTTATGCCTCTTGTCTTGTGTCTGCTGGTTTTTCTGTTTCTTGTTCTTTGTTGCAGGATGAGATGGGGAGCCTGTCAAACGTGCCCGAGGAGTATCTCGACCTGAAGGAAGTGTTCAGTAAGTCCAGGGTGCCGCTTCTCTCCCTCCTCATCGTCTCTACTACTGTGCTATAGAGTTAGTACCAGGTATGTCTCCGCCTAAAGGCAGATTATACTCGCTTTCGGTTCCTGAAAGGGAGGCCATGGAGAAATATATTTCTGATTCTCTGACAGCCGGGATCATCCGCCCCTCTTCTTCTCCAGCGGGGGCAGGATTTTTTTTTGTCGCAAAGAAGGATGGCTCTCTGTGACCTTGTATTGACTACCGAGGTTTGAACAACATCACTGTAAAGAATACTTATCCTTTGCCGTTGATGTCTTCAGCTTTCGAGAGGTTGCAGGGAGCATCCATCTTCACCAAGTTAGATCTTAGAAACGCCTATCATTTGGTTCGCATAAGAGAGGGGGATGAGTGGAAGACCGTGTTTAATACCCCCAGAGGGCACTTTGAATATTTGGTTATGCCATTCGGGCTTTCTAACTCTCCCGCGGTCTTCCAGGCACTCGTCAATGACGTGTTGAGAGATATGGTCGATCAGTTCATATATGTCTACCTGGATGACATATTGATTTTTTCTTCTTCTCTCCAGGAACATGTTCAACACGTCCGGCGAGTGCTCCAGAGGCTGTTAGAGAATGGGCTTTTTGTCAAGGCGGAGAAATGCGCGCTCCATGCACAGTGGGCTCCGTTCTTGGGCTTCATAGTGTCGCCTGAGGCGGTTCGCATGGATCCTGACAAGGTTAAGGCTGTGGTAAGTTGGCCAACCTGGAGGTTTCTGGGGTTCGCTAATTTTTACCTGCGTTTTATTCGCAATTTCAGCCAACTAGCCTCTCCTCTGACTGCCTTGACCTCCACCAAGACGGCGTTCAGGTGGTCGAATGCAGCCGAGGCTGCATTCACCAAACTCAGAAGCCGCTTCGTTTCGGCGTCTATTCTCCGGGCCCCTGATCCCACATGCCAGTTTGTGGTGGAGGTCGACGTGTCAGAGGTGGGGGTAGGTGCAGTGCAATCCCAGCGGGCCACCTCGGACGACAAGATGCATCCCTGCGCGTTTTTTTCCCATCGATTGTCCCCTGCCGAACGCAATTACGACATCGGTAACAGAGAGTTGCTGGCCGTCAAGCTAGCATTGGAGGAATGGCGTCATTGGTTAGAGGGTTTGGGGGTTCCTTTCGTGGTTTGGACCGACCATAAGAATCTCGAATACATTCAGTCCGCCAAACGTCTTAACTCCAGGCAGGCTCGTTGGGCACTATTTTTCGGACATTTTGATTTTTCCATCTCCTATCGGCCAGGTTCTAAAAACATCAAACCCGATGCTTTGTCACGCATTTTTGATCATTCGGACCGCCCGGTGTCTCCCAAGTGCATCGTACCTGAGAGGTTGGTTGTCTCTGCAGTCACTTGGGAGATCGAATCGAAGGTCTGCACGGCCTTAGAAGGGGTAACGCCCCCGCCCGGATGCCCAACGGGCCGGTTGTTTGTGCCGGAGAGGTTACGGTCCAACGTCATTCAATGGGGTCATTGTTCCAACGTGGCTTGTCATCCAGGAATCGGTCGCACCATGTTTTTGGTTAAACAACGATTCTGGTGGCGGGCGGGCCATGGCCTGCTCAGTCTGTGCTCGAGGTAAGACTTCCAATCGACCTCCAGAGGGGTTACTTCAGCCGCTGTCAGTCCCTTCGAGACCCTGGTCCCATATCGCGCTAGATTTCGTTACTGCCCTCCCGCCCTCCCTGGTTAATACGGTTGTTTTAACCGTAGTGGACCGGTTCTCGAAGACGGCTCATTTTATTCCCTTGCCCAAATTGCCCTCAGCCAAGGAGATAGCGGCTACTGTAGTTAATCACGTCTTTCGCATTCATGGCCTCCCGGTAGATGTGGTTTCCGACAGGGGTCCCCAATTCGTGTCCAAATTTTGGAGAGAGTTTTGTCGACTACTGGGGGCGACTGTTAGTTTGTCTTCTGGGTATCACCCTCAGACCAATGGTCAAACTGAGCGGGCCAACCAGGATCTCGAGAGGGTGTTGCGATGTTTGGTCACTCAGAATCCCACTTCCTGGTGTCAGCAACTATCATGGGTTGAGTACGCTCATAACTCATTACCGGTGTCGTCCACAGGCCTCTCGCCGTTTGAGTGTAGTTTAGGTTACCAGCCACCTCTTTTCCCTAGTATGGAATCCGAAGTCGCGGTCCCCTCTGCTCACGCCTTCGTCCAGAGGTGTCACCGTACCTGGACGAGAGCCCGAGAGACTCTCCTCCGGGTGGGGGCGTGCACCAAGGCTAAGGCTGATCGCCACCGGTCGAAGACTCCCGTCTACGTCGTTGGTCAAAAAGTGTGGCTTTCTACCAAGAACATTCCACTCCGATCCGTGTGTAATAAATTGGCTTCCAAATTTATTGGCCCGTTTCCTGTCACTAAAATTATTAGTCCAGTGACAGTCCGCCTCAAACTCCCTCATGCGTACAGGAGAATTCATCCCGTGTTTCATGTGTCCAAGATTAAACCCGTTTTTCGGTCTCATCTTAATCCGCCTACTCCGGTTCCTCCCCCGCCGCGACTCGTAGATGGGGAACCTACATATTCGGTCAATCGTATTCTGGACTCGAGGCGGAGGGGACGGGGATTCCAATACTTGGTGGACTGGGAGGGTTACGGTCCGGAGGAGAGAAGTTGGGTTCCGGCCAGGGACATATTGGATCACTCCCTTATTGATGATTACAATCAACAGGTAAGATCGGCTGGGAGCGCCGAGAGGCGCTCCTAGGGGGAGGGGTACTGTCACGGTTCATGGGCTCTCGGTCCCATCCTCGCTCTGTTACGTGTGTGTGTGTGTGCAGGTGTCTGTGTGTGGGTGTGTCTGATTGAGGCTGATTCGCTCCAGCTGAGGATCATTTACAGGGGCTATATTAGATCCTGTCACGCTGTCTTGTGTTGCCAGATTGTCTGCCGTGTCATGGTCTGTGGTTTCCGTCCGTTCCTGCTTCCTGGTTCCGTGATTCCGGATCTCTGCCGTTTCCTGGACTCTATCACCGGACACTTGGCTGCCCATTGTTTCCCTGCACTACCTGCCCCTACCTACGGAGAGCTCAACCTTGTTTCCTCAGTTTCACCTGTCTACGTGTTTGTTAATAAACCGTTCTTGTTTGCGCTACTTGAATCCTCCAGTCTTTATTTATGACACATTTTGCAAGGCAATGTCTATTACAGCATATGCCATAAATAGAGGGGTGCAGATACTGTGAAATTCAGCAGAATTCTAAGAATAGTTCATTTTCATTACACTACCTTAAAGAGATCTCACAGTAGATGAAAAACACTAGTAAAGAAACGTTCAAATACTCAAGTTTGAACTGAATATGAACACACAACAATAGAGTATAATTACTGTACACTAAACAATCAATAAGTAAATAAATTCAGCATCCTCTGCCAAATTACAGAAAAAGCACATGAATTTCACATGTGCAATCACATGTTAAAGTCACGAAACACACAGTGTATAATGTGCTACTGTGCATAGAATAGAGAAAAGTGCTGCTATTATGTTCCATAATTAGGAGAAATGATTCAGATATAGTGTGTTAGCAGTTGATTAATTATCAGAAGTGATTACTCCAGCACCTGCGTGTCACTAACGACAGGCCTTTAATGTTGAACCAATGCGGGAAACAGTTGTGACTAGTTGTGACTAGTTAGTTAGTTTCTACAACGTACATTGAACTATGGCAGTTAAGCGGTGAGATGCATCGTTTTACGGGAAACAAACCCCTGGTGATTCTGAATGTGTGAAATCACCAAAAAAATTAAAACAGTGCAAAATAAGCCAGTCAACCAAAATAACAGAAGTACAAATAGACTGAACATGATTACATCTGTCTGACTAAACTGTGTTCATACGGAGAGGAAGTGTGCGTGTGTGTGTGTGCGTGTGTGTGTGTGTGTGTGTGTGTGTGTGCATGTGTGTGTGTGTGTGTGTGTGTGTGTGTGTGCATGTGCGTGTGTGTGTGCATGTGTGCGTGTGTGTGTGCATGTGTGTGTGTGCGTGCGTGTGTGTGTGTGTGTGTGTGTGTGCGTGTGTGTGTGTGTGCGTGCGTGCGTGTGCGTGTGTGTGCGTGTGTGTGTGTGTGTGTGTGTGTGTGTGTGTGTGTGTGTGTGTGTGTGTGTGTGTGTGTGTGTGTGTGTGTGTGTGTGTGTGTGTGTGCGTGCGTGCGTGTGTTTGTGTCCTCAAAAGTCCTCACTTATATAGTGAAATATCATGATAGTCTCCTAGTGTGAAAGTGTTAACTGGTCCGTACTAGTTAAAAAGTCTTATAAATCAATTAAATAATTGTTGTATTAAAAGTTTTGCACAAGTTTGTGATGGTTTGTTTAGAGCTAGAGTTCAGCTAAAAACAAAATATCATTAACATGACAGAAAAATAAATGAAGTCTATGAGATGAGTGTGTGTGTGTGTGTGTGTGTGTGTTCACAGTGGGAGGGGAAGATGATTTACACTTTCTATTTCCCCTTTTTGCAGTCATGCGTGAGTCATGTTGAATGTGAGATAAGCTTGACTTCTGCTCTTCCTCCCAATGTTATGAACTAATATTTGAGCGCGGAGCTGCAGGTGAAGCTGACATCGTGCGGCTCAGACGACAGACAGATCATCATTTCATGAGCTGTAAGTACAACGATCTTTCTAGCTTCACACGGTCCTTCAGTGTCTCTTTCTGAACGTTTAGTGTTAACAAGGAGGAATAAACACGAGAGAGATAAAAACAAACTCACTCATCTAGAGTCTGTTAAAGGGGAACCGAGGCTAGAATCACAGGATCTCAGGAGTCAAACTTACACAAATGCTTGCTTTTGTTATATTAATTTAACATATTTTGACACAAAAAAGCACACTGACACCAGACGAGAGTCAGAAGGTAGATTCGGACTGAAAGACTGAACTGTGTGAAGAGTATTTTAAAGAAATATCAGGTTAGGGGCAAGTTGTCACATGTTTTATTTGCTGTCATTTTAACACATTTTAATAGAATACAATAAAGCTAAAGGAATAATGACTTAGTCAATGTAGGCCCGGTTTCACAGACAGGGCTTAGACTAAGCCAGGATTAGGCCATAGTTCAATTAAGACATTTAAGTAACTTTTATAAACGTACTTAGAAAAAACATTAGGCTACTGGTGTGCATCTTGAGACAAAACAAAGCCACTGATATATTTTAAGATCAATCAGTGCAAGTTTATTTCAGTTGAAACAGCTCAGAGTTACATTTTAGTCTAGGATTAGGCTTAAGCCTTGTCTGTGAAACCAGGGGTTAATTAATTAGCTAAATAAATAAACCTACTGAACAGTATAAAGTGAAGGGTGACAACTAGCCCCGCTATTTCACAGAGCTGACACGTGTCATTGGTTCACACTGAGTCGTTGTTTTGCAAGATTCCTGTTTTAAACTGAGATCAAACGTGTGTTTCGGTGAAGCAAATCAGCCTGTGATCCGTGAGCAAAAACAATACACAAATGAGATGAAAGACTTTGCATTGGTGCAGCTGCAGCGGTGCAGAAACGCACGGAAGCAGGTGAGCAGAACACGAGCTGCTTACAGTACAAACCTCAGACGAACACGTCACCGCATTCAGGGGAAATTCTGCTTCAGACGCTCAGAAGCACATACAGCAGCTTCACAAACCCTCGGCAGAATATACACAATTACATCATTTTAACACAATACAGTTGAGGTCAAAAGTTTTCATCGCCCTTTCAGAATCTGCAAAATGTTAATTATTTTACCAAAATAAGAGGGATCATACAAAATGCATGTTAGTGTTTATTTAGTACTGACCTGAATAAGATATTTCACATAAAAGACGTTTTGAACAACTATCACTAAACAAAAAAAACACAGCTGTGGATCCTTCAGCTAACAACACAGTATTAAGAATCAAGGGTGTGTAAACTTTTGAACGGGGTCATTTTTATAAATTCAACTATTATTTTCTCTTGTGTACTATATGATACGATACTGAAATTTGTCTTGCGTTACAGCAGGTTCACTCAGAATTACAATACTTTGACTATATGTAAACATCTTTTATGTGAAATATCTTATTCAAGATCAGTACTAAATAAACAATAACATGCATTTTGTATTATCCGTCTTATTTTGGTAAAATAATGAACATTTTGCAGATACTGAAAGTGGGATGTAAATTTTGACCTCAACTGTAATTGGTATCATGAAAACTGCATGTTATTTGTTTCACATAACAGTTATATATTTACCCCACAAGACAAAATAGACAAAAAGTTGAATTACCCTTAAATCGTAATGCGGTGTGTCGTGGATGATCCATGACTGTTTTTATGTTTTGTGATAGTTGTTCATGAGCAGTTCATCTGCCCGCTGTTCTTCAGAAATATCTTTTGTGTGTTTGACCTCTTTCCAACAGTGACCGTATGATTTTGAGATTCATATTTTCACACTGAGGTCAACTGAGAGACTCAAACACAACTATTACAAAGATGAAAACATTCACTGATGCTCCAGAAGGAAATACAATGCATTAAGAGCCGGGGGTTGAAAACTTATGAACAGAATGATGATATATAGCCTGTATGTTTCTTATTTTGTTTTTCATGTAGTTCTGCCGTTCAGAAGCTACATAAAATACTTACGTTTCCCAGAAGACAAAGTAAGATCCAATTCAAAACGTTTACCCACCCTCTTAAATTAATAGTTCAAAGTCACTTCAATGAGGAAATTTCAGTAACACTTTATTTTAAGGTGTCATAATACAGAGTAATTACCTAATTAAGTACTTAGTAGTAGCCGTTGTACTTACATGAAATGAAATGTACTTACCATGTAACTAAGTTATGGAGCAGCCTGTAATTACCGTTTGTAATTATGTAGATGTATATAATAGGCAGCTACTGTTACAGATATGATACAGACCGAGTCTGTTACACAGCTACTTGTACACTTAAGTACAATCTTGATACACTTTATTTTAAGTAGCTTATGTTTGTGTAATATTATGTAATTGTAATGTAATTAGAAAGGTATTACATGTATTTTAGCTGTGCTGTGTACTGGTGGGTTAAATCAAACTAAGGTGCAGCTGTGTAATATTATGTAATTGTAATGTAATTGGATACAGTATTGATACACATGAAGTACACTTAAGTACAATCTTGATACACTTTATTTTAAGTAGCTTATGTTCTGTGTAATATTATGTAATTGTAATGTGTAATATTATGTAATTGTAATGTAATTAGAAAGGTATTACATGTATTTAAGCTGTGTACTGGTGGGTTAAATCAAACTAAGGTGCAGCTGGATACAGTATAGATACACATGAAGTACACTTAAGTACAATCTTGATACACTTTATTTTAAGTAGCTTATGTTTGTGTAATATTATGTAATTGTAATGTAATTAGAAAGGTATTACATGTATTTTAGCTGTGTACTGGTGGGTTAAATCAAACTAAGGTGCAGCTGGATACAGTATAGATACATGAAGTACATGAATCTTGATACACTTTATTTTACACTTATGTTTGAGTAATATTATGTAATTGTAATGTAATTAAGTACATGTATTTTAGCTGTGTCTTGTTAAATCAAACTAATGCACTGGATACTTTGAGACACATGAAGTACACTTAAGTATCTTGATACACTTTATTTTAATGCTTATTTGTGTAATATTATGTAATTGTAATGTAATTAGAAAGGTATTACATGTATTTAAGCTGTGTACTGGTGGGTTAAATCAAACTAAGGTGGTGTACAGTATAGATACACATGAAGTACACTTAAGTACAATCTTGATACACTTTATTTTAAGTAGCTTATGTTTGTGTAATATTCTGTAATTGTAATGTAATTAGAAAGGTATTACATGT
The DNA here is from genome assembly GCA_027422415.1 of Schizothorax lantsangensis. Classification (NCBI taxonomy): domain Eukaryota; kingdom Metazoa; phylum Chordata; class Actinopteri; order Cypriniformes; family Cyprinidae; genus Schizothorax; species Schizothorax lantsangensis. The sequence continues at coordinate 35,428,078 of CM049853.1, forward strand.
ATTTAAGCTGTGTACTGGTGGGTTAAATCAAACTAAGGTGTACAGTATAGATACACATGAAGTACACTTAAGTACAATCTTGATACACTTTATTTTAAGTAGCTTATGTTTGTGTAATATTCTGTAATTGTAATGTAATTAGAAAGGTATTACATGTATTTAAAGCTGAGTACTGGTGGGTTAAATCAAACTAAGGTGTACAGTATAGATACACATGAAGTACACTTAAGTACAATCTTGATACACTTTATTTTAAGTAGCTTATGTATGTGTAATATTATGTAATTGTAATGTAATTAGAAAGGTATTACATGTATTTAAGCTGTGTACTGGTGGGTTAAATCAAACTAAGGTGTACAGTATTGATACACATGAAGTACACTTAAGTACAATCTTGACACTTTATTTTAAGTACTTATGTTTGTGTAATATTATGTAATTGTAAAGTAATTATTTTAAGTAGCTGTGTACTGGTGGGTTAAATTATGTTTGAAGTACACTTGTAATATTATTTTGTAGCTTATGTTTTGTAAATGTAATTATGTAATTAGGTATTACATGTATTTTAGCTGTGTACTGGTGGGTTAAATCAAAGTAAGGTGTACAGCTGGATGAAGATACACATGAAGTACTTTATTTTAAGTACTTATGTTTGAGTAATATTATGTAATTGTAATGTAATTAGAAAGTACATGTATTTAAGCTGTGTCTTGTTAAATCAAACTAAGGTGTACAGTATAGATACACATGAATTACACTTAAGTACAATCTTGATACACTTTATTTTATGCTTATGTTTGTGTAATATTATGTAATTGTAATGTAATTAGAAAGGTATTACATGTATTTTAGCTGTGTACTGGTGATACACATGGTTAAATCTTTATTTTAAAACTGTGTAATATTATGTAAGGTGTACAGTATAGTTAAATCAAACTAATACAGTATAGATAAACATGAAGTACACTTAAGTACAATCTTGATACACTTTATTTTAAGTAGCTTATGTCTGTGTACTTACATTTATAATTACATTGTATAAAGTCTGCAACACATATGTAACAATCTTTTGGTTACATTAGTAGCTGTGTAACAGACTCGGTCTGTATCATATGTGTAACAGTAGCTGTCTATTACATCTACATAATTACAAACTGTAATTACAGGCTGATCCATAACTTAGTTACATGGTAAGTACATTTTATTTCATGTAAGTACAACAGCTACTACTAAGTACTTAACTAGGTAGTTACTCTGTATTATGGACACCTTAAAATAAAGTGTTACCGAAATTTCTTTAAAAAAGTTGACTTTTTCGTTTTCAATGCTTAAATTCATTTACACGTGGAAATGTTTTGGTCAGATGACTTTGACTTTTAACTGAATGCAGTTTTGACGCAGCATTCACACTGTAACCACTACGATTTCTCAACCATGATGTTGTCAAAGTTTGAAGAAGTCCTGAGAAATTATGCTTTTCTTAAATTGTTCTCAAACAGAAGTCACTTACACAAACCTCTGTATGAAAAGTGACCTAACTAAAAGAAATTCAGTGGACTTATTAGTAAGGCAAGGCAAGTTTATATATACAGCACATTTCATACACAGTGGTAATTCAAAGTGCTTTACATAAAAGAAAGTGAAATAGTCATTAAAAACAAAAAATAATCACAACAATAAAAACAAGGAAATTATATAAAAATTGATTTAAAATTAATTTAATAGAAAATGGTTATACATAAAATACACTGCAATTAGTTTGGACACTCATTCATTAAATGCACAGCTAAACAGATGAGTTTTGAGTCTGGATTTAAATGTGGCTAATGTTTTAGCACATCTGATCTCTTCTGGAAGCTGGTTCCAGCTGCGGGCGGCATAATAGCTAAAAACGGATTCCTCTTGTTTTGTGTGAACCCTTGGTGTTTCTAACGGACTCGATCCTAATGATCTGAGTGGTCTGTTAGGTTTATATTCAGTGAGCATATCTGCAATGTATTTAGGTCCTATGCCATTGAGTGACTTATAAACAGTGTTGGGTTAGTTACTCAAAGAATGTAATATATTACTCATTACTAGTTACTCCTTTCAAAAGTAACTGTTACTTTCTGTCAGCAGTAATTAGTTACATTGTTTCTTCACGTCACACAGAAGTTGTAACAGTGTATCTTCCACATAAATGTTACTAATAACATATTTCTGCCTCATCATTTGACCAAAATCCACATTATTAGTTATTACAAACACTCAATAGTGATTGATGACATTCAAGTAGAAGTGTTGTATTCATGTGTAGCTTGAAGCTAATTGTAATTTATCCATTACCCATATACGAATATATTTCATTATGTATTTATCAAATCACATGAGTTTGTAAGAAACTGTTTGATTTTTCAAAAAGATGTTTAATTATAATAATATAATGTAGCACATGCTGATCAGAGGGATGTAACGTCAGAGTAAAGTAATACACAACAGTGTTCAGATCATCTTTTTCCTGACAAAATCAATATAATGCAATATTTATATCTGCTGAATGTAAGCTTTTCCATATTCCAAGCTTGGGACATCACATGCATGAGTGAAAATTATGAACATAAATCTAGGAATTATTTGATTGTTGGATTTTAAGTAACTAAGCTGTTTTATGGATAGTAACTGTAATATTATTACTGAAATCTTATTAGTAATTAGTTACACTACTAGTTACTGCAAAAAGTAATATTATTACAGTAACTAAGTTACTAGTAACTAGTTACTGCCCAACACTGCTTATAAACGAGTAAAAGTGCTTTAAAATCAATCCTAAATGTAACTGTAAGCCAGTGTAAAGACCTGAGGACTGGTGTGATATGCTCAGATGTTCTGGTTCTAGTCAGAATCCTGGCAGCAGCGTTCTGGATGAGCTGCAGCTGTCTAATGCTCTTCTTTGGAAGGAGACCATTACAATAATCCACCCTCAAAAGTCAAAGTCAAAGTCTGCTTTACTGTCAATTCTGCCACATATACCGTACATACATACAGAGAATTTAAATTGCATTATTCTCAGACCCTTGGTGCATACAGATAACACTAAACACTAACAGTAGAACGCAAAGATACAGATAAATACAAATCCAATATATATATACATACACAAATAGAATGCAACTATTACAAATATACAAATAAGGACATGTAAAAAAAAATAATAATAATAATAAATAGATAAAGTAGCATAAGGCACATGGTAGATAGAGTGCAAACCAGTGAAATAAACAACAGTGCAGATATAAATGGTGTAGTGCAAAAGAGCTTATCAATCTATTTAAAGTGACAAAAAGCTCACTCACTCTGCTGGTGATAAAGACATGAACAAGTTTCTCCAAGTCTTGTTTGGAAGCAAAACATCTGATTCTTGCAATGTTTTTGAGATGATAGTATGCTGATTTAGCTACTGCTTTGACATGACTACTGAAACTAAAGTCTGTCTCCAGAATCACCCCAAGATTTACTTCAATTAATTTAGTACTTAAATAAATAAATGCATGGCTGAAAGTCAATGCATTTATTTAAGTCAAACATATTTTTTGTATGTTTGGTTTTTTACAGTTGCTAAGACACAATTCTCAATATAGGTCACTTTATCAAAACTCTTCATAACAAACTTTAATGTTGGCACAGCAGTTATTTCACATTCAAAATGCAGTTAAAACACTTCATACATGTTTCAAATCAACTCGTTATTTTATAACAATAAAGGTTTTCACTCAACAAACACACTTTATCACTCATAAAACAATGACTAGTAACACTTTATAATAGCTTTCATTAATAAATCATTAACGGATATTATATAATGTTTAATTAATCATTACTATTCACATATCTAGAAATATGAGATGATGTGCTTGTTAATGTTAACTAATGAACTTATTAAACATTACCAAATGATTAACAGATCGTTATTTAATGTAAACTGAAATGCTTACAAATGTCATTAAACTTTTAATTCATATGATCATGCATTTAAAATAAATAATTAAATAAAATCTGTCTGTAAAGGTCATATATGTGGTAATTTAAATGTTTTTTTGCAGTACCCAATCTAAAGTGGAGACTCATCATTTATAAATGTTTATAAACATTTACTAATTTTTTAGTATCTTTATTGGCGCTGGACTTTTAGCTACTTTAACAATGTTTGTGTAAAGAGTGGTTAGTTAAGTTTAGCTAAATGCTTGATAAAGACATGTCACACATTGCAATATGGGTGCAAAACATGTTTTTATCACCTCAATACTTATATTAGTGGACTATTGTGTGACAGAATATTCCTTGAGTCATACATCAACAGGAGGGGGGGGGGGGGGGGGGGGGGGGTCAAGAAAATACATAATTTATCTTTAATTTATCAACAAACCCACATTACACCTCAACAGCAGCAAAGGCGTTGTGTAGCATCTGTTAAAACCATTTGTAGATTTTCAAGATGTGCATGATCATATGAATTTTAGAAGTTTAATGAGATTTGTAATAATTTTAATGTACATGAATGTTAATTATTAGGTAATGGGTAACACTACAATAAGGTGTCATTTGTTAACATTAGTTAATGTATTAACTAACATGAACAAACAATGAACGATGCATTTATTACACTATTGATTAATCTTTGTTCGTGTTAGTTAATGAAAATACAGTTGTTCATAGTTTATTCACAGTGCATTAACTAATGTTAACAAACACAACTTGTGATTTTAATAATGCATTAGTAAATGCTGAAATTAACATTAACTAATATTAATAAATGCTGTAGAAGTATTGTTCATTCTTAGTTCATGTTTACTAACTAATGATCCGTTAAGCATTCCATAATGTTTGTTAATGATTTATTAATGAAAGTAGAAAAACAAACAAAAAAAAACACTGTAATTAAACCTTTTTAACGAACTCTGCTGACAAAATTTTTGATCATTAGAAGACAGAAGTCATAAATATATAGAAGACATATATATATATATATATATATAACATGTGACACAAATTAGACTATATATAAAATAGACACACATTGCATGTGCTATAGATGGAATAAGATGTAAGGATGGACTAATATGGTTGGTATAAAATATATATATGTGATAATTTTATTGCACAGTGTTTAAAGCATTTAATCACATCAGCATAAAATTGTGTGCAATTTAAACTCAAATTTCTGCACTTTTTTAAGTTGTAGAAACTTGAAATTGTCTACATAACTCATAACTTTGACTTCCCAGCATGCTTTGTAGGACTTGATAAAGTGGTAACACTTTATTTTAACTAGTTGCTTATTATCATGCATATTACTAGAATATTAGTCATTTATTAGTAGTAATTAAGCACATATTAATGCCTTATTCTACATGACCTTATTCCACATCCCTAATCCTACCCAATACCTAAACTTAACAGCTACTTTACTAACTATTAATAAGCAACAAATTATGAGTTTATTGAGGGAAAAGTCATAGTTAATAGTGAATAAGTGTTCCCTATTCTAAAGTGTTACCGATAAAGTAAATGCGTTATTTTCAGTGAAGGATCGGAGCTGTTAGTGTGGCATGCTTGTGTTTGACATTTAAAGAGCGTTTCTGTTGTGCTGAAGTGTTCCTGTGGTTGGCGTCGTGCTGACGAGCAGAGCTCATGGTTAGATTGTGGGTGGATACACTGACTCTATACGGCTGCGTCCACTCGCTGTAAATACTGCCTCTGCAGACAGCATACGGAGGAGGAAGGGGACACGACTGAAACACCTCCATCTGACTGATTTCTGAAGTCAGCATCGATGTGTCCTTCATTCTCTGAGACATCCCACTATCCGTTGTTTTTGATTCTGTAGTTAAGCTAAAAATAAAGATGGCATCTGAAAGTTGCGGTTGATGGTCAGTTTGTTTGTATATGTAAGTTTTTGATCAACTTTTCTCACTTTTGATGTCAGTTCTAGTGAGATATTAGTATAGTGGTTATTCATATTTGCTGAGTTATCACCAGTGTTGGGCAGTAACTAGTTACTGTAACTTAGTTACTGTAATAATATTACTTTTTGCAGTAACTAGTAGTGTAACTAATTACTAATAAGATTTCAGTAATAATATTACAGTTACTATCCATAAAACAGCTTAGTTACTTAAGATCCAACAATCAAATAATTCCTAGATTTATTTTCATAATTTTCACTCATGCATGTGATGTCCCAAGCTCTGAATATGGAAAAGCTTACATTCAGCAGATAGAAATATTGCATTATATTGATTTTGTCATGAAAAAGATGATCTGAGCACTGTTGTGTGTTACTTTACTCTGGCGTTACATCCCTCTGATCAACATTATATTACTATAATTAAAAATATTTTTGGAAAATTAAACAGTTTCTTACAAACTTATGTGATTTCATAAAATACATAATGAAATATAATCGTATATGGGAAACGGAGAAATTACAATTAGCTTCAAGCTACACATGACAATTAATGAGATTAATACACATGTTTGTAATAACTTCTGATTGCGATCCAATGTGTATTTTGGTCAAATGATGAGGCAGAAATATGTTATTAGTAACATTTATGTGGAAGATACACTGTTACAACTTCTGTGTGACGTGAAGAAACAATGTAACTAATTACTGTTGACAGAAAGTACAATATTACTTTTGAAAGGAGTAACTAGTAATGAGTAATATATTACATTCTTTGAGTAACTAACCCAACACTGGTTATCACCAAAGCTGACTGTGTTTTGTTGTAGATCATTAATACTGTTACACAGCCTCTGAAATCAGTTTAATGCGCAAACGCTGCCTAAATGTTGAGACGCAGAGCAATGACTGCACTAATGCCAAAGACTTATTCATTAACATGCTAAATAATTTACATTTAGCATGTGCTATGCTAGCTGTTCATTTGAACTGAAATAGATGACTTGGTTCTAAAGCATTTTCCCAATTACTTAATTTAATTTTTGAGTAATGAACTTTACGCAACAAATTATTAAGTTCCTCTAAGTCAAAGTAGTTTTTTGGTTGAACATAATTTCATTAGATGTTATAACTCAAAAGATTGATGCAAACTGTTTTATTTTTATTTTTATTTTAGCCTAAACGTTTGTTTTTTAGAGTGACTTTTTTTTTGGCATCCCAGCAAACTAAAATATTATCTAAGAACATTTTACCTTCCTATTATGTTATGAAAATGTTATTTCTGACTGATCTCAGAACGTTCACTTTTTTCAATGTTTTAAAATGTATTTTCTTCATTGTGTCAACTTTACACAGAACTTTAAAGGAATGTTCAATTGTATCATTTTGCAAACACTTTCATTATTGATGTATAATTAATGTTTTGATAACATTATTAAAGACCAGAGAACTTCTGTTCATGGCTCATTCTATGCAAATGTCCATTGTTCTGTCCCTAGCCTTTACAGAAATATTACACTTAAAAAAAACACTTTAGGGTTACAATTTCTTTATATTTTAAAATGAAACAATATGTTATTTGAACAATTACACCTTCTTGAGCCATCAATTAATTGTGGAATATTTTTTTTTTTTATTAATTGTATAGATTTCCAAGCACCACACAACTGCTCGTCCCCACAGCCATGTACAGAGGGAAAGTGATTTATTTTAAAAAAAAATCTACCATTTAAAATACAATAATGTATTCATAACTATCAAATATATTATATAAATGGCATAAAAACAAAAAAACAAAATGTTGAATAAATATTACAAAATATATAATGAAAGTAGTGGTCCTCTGGAGTTGTGTCACTGGTGTTACCATTTAACAAAAACCGTGGTAACACTTCATAATAACCACACGCTATGAATCATTAGGTAAGCATTAGTAAATAGTTAGTTCATCCTTTATAAAGCATTGTTCCAACATTAATAGTCATTAGTAAGTAGTTTATAAATACAGCTATAAATGCCTTGTTCTTGATTTATAAGCATATCTATTACAAATGAGATTTAAAGGCTCAGTTATCTTCCTAACAAACACAACACAGAGGGATAGAGAGCTCAGAAATATTTATTTCAAGATGCAAAAAAAAATTAACTACAACTTTACACTTGAATTTTTATTAGATTTTTTTTTTCTATGAAATTTCAGAGGTTTATTTCTGATCAAGTGTACAGTTGTACAGTTTCATTTTTTGCATCTTGAAAAAAATATTTGTGTGTTCTGTATCCCTCTGTGTTGTGTTTGTTTAACTTTTCTGTTTGGGAGATAAATTAGCTTTTAAATCTCTTTTATAAATGCTTTATAATGTATAAATAGTCCTCACTATTTAGCTCACACAAATAGATGGCTGGCAACTGCTAAATGTTTTATAACTACCTGATTAATCATGAATTAAAGCAGGAATATGTGTTAATAAAGCATTTATTAACACACTGAGCAATTATTATGATGTGTCTAAATAATAAGATTTATAAATGTACATTTAAATAGTTTATTAATCATTTACTTACACTTTCTAAATGATCTTATGAACCACTGACAACTGCTAAATAACTGGTTTGTAAATAATGTAATAATTTAGAAATTATAAATTGTATGAGTATGAAAATACAATTATTAAACATTATATATATGCTCAAGAACAAAACATGTATAGCTGTATTTATAAACTGCTTACTAATGCCTATTAATGTTGGAACAATGCTTTATAAAGGATGAATTGACTATTTACTAATGCTTAACTAATGATTCATAGTGTGCCGTTATTATAAAGTGTTACCAAAATCGTTTATTTAGAAATATAAATCACATTAATGACATCACTTGACTTCCTTCTTCCTATTTTTGAAGATCTATGAAGAAAGCCCCATGATAAGTCTCTTTTCAGTTATCAGAAATTTTCTCATTTATCTCATGATTTCATTTGAAGCTTTTAGTTGAACTCACTGGTATGACCTGCTTTATTGATAGGGAATTATAAAAACACTAGAATACAAATGGATTAAACTACTTACTTTAGCGAGTATACCGTGAGTGACAACATGTGGTTTGATATCTTGCAGCAGCCATTTTGTAAAATGCATTTTTCATGAAAATTGTCACTGGTGTTACTGTCATGGTGTCACCTTCCTTATGGGTAAATAAATGCATAAAAAAGATAAAAAATCATTAAACTGTCATTTATGCATATTCATAAAGTCAAAGGGTAATCTAATAATGTGGTCTAAGTTTAAATGTTAGAAAAATAAATACATTTTAAGACATCTCGCCATATCAAAAGTGGACATTTCTGTAGAATAACCCTCATAACTTTGAGAAATCCTTGCTAGAATGTTATCAGAACTAGCTGGACGTGGTTTGGTTGTTTATAGGTCATCAGTTGTGTGTGCTTCCGATCAGAGGCTGTGTTGTGATGTCTGGTGTCTTACTGAACATATAAGTGAAAATGTGGAGTTAGTCGTGACTAAACACACTGTAGTGGATGTCATTGACTGTGTGAGATCAGCCCGGAGTGATTGAAGAAAAGAAGAAAGACACAGAGATAGTTCATTCACTCACCCTCAGTGCTCAGGACAGAACGTCAGACGGGTTTGGAGTGACACGAGGGTCAGTAGACGGCACAACTGTGATGTTTGGGTGATCTGTCTCTTTCATGTGGTTGTGCTTTAGTGTGAGTGTTCGGCTGGTTACGCTGTGAATGTCAGCAGTGTTTGACTGGCATGTGGTTTGATGTGTTCTTGACTCTTGAAAGCTGCAGTATTCACTCTGTTTATGCATTGTTTCTCGTTCTAGTCTCTGAGGTGTCTCCGTCATGGAGGCGACAGGGAAATATGACTTCGCCGCCACAGCAGAGGACGAGCTGAGCTTCAGGAAGGGAGATATAATCAAGGTATGTTTCAACATTTACATCAGCAGCGCACATCTGCAGCTCACTGTATGTCCTGTATAGTACAGTATCACATATCCACCGATACACACATGCACTCAACTCATTCAGTGATTCTGACACATTCAGATACTTTAAACCAGAGTTTGTCCATTTCTCAGCAGCTTTCAGTGGTTTAATCATCACATGATACTCTGTAGATTTTAGGCACCAATGACGAATGGTTCAGAGCAGAAATAAACAGCATGGAGGGATTTGTTCCTCGGAATTACATCAACATCCACTTCCCCAGGTAACACACGTCACATCTCACTGAAACACCACTGTGGCAAGCCACTTTAACATTTAATCAATGAACTGTACTAGTAACTATGTTCATGCTACTAGTACTTATTTTTAACTGCTAGTGTATATTCCATTAGGTACTGGTAATTATTCATTAGATACTAGTACTTGTTTCAGTAGTGACTAGTAACTGTTTTGTTGTTACTAGTAACACGTTTCAATTTTTGCCATGGACCTCCATAGGGATCTGTCATTAAAATATCAACTATTTAGTTTTGACTATTATGTATTTCAATAGTGACTACTACATATTTTATGTACCAGTAGTTATTCATTAGGTACTAGTATTTATTTCAGATGCTAGTACCTGTTATTAGTTACTAGTACTTAATCATTTCATACTAGCACTCATTTTTTTAGATACTCATGTCTACTAAATAGTTACTAGTATTTATTTTGTTACGATGCGACAGGGACGAGAGACATGCGGATCCATGTACAAGGCTTTTATTTAAAGACGTGGTCAAAAACACAGGCAGGGTCGAAACACCAGCAAACAGGTATAACACAGGCAAGACAACGAGTATTTCTAGGGCAAGCGTGGGTCTTCGATCAGCAAACGATATCCAGAGGGCTTGACAAGAGGGGTAATCCAAATAACATGAGCAAAGTCCAGGCGAGGTGCAAACACAATCCGAAACAGCAAGGCAAAGGGTTAAATCCAAGATACACAGGCAAGAATCAGGTAACAGGCAAGACAAGACTAGACTAGACTAGACTATGAACTGAGACTGGGAAAACTAGACTGTCTCCATAATGCAGCTATCACTAGGTGAGCGATAAACGCTAAACAATACTCGGCCATGAGAAAGAGGAAGTCCATGGCTTATGTAGAGAGTGTGATTGGCTGCAGCCGTGTGTAATCAGAGTGAAATGGATTGTGGGAACTGAAGTCCAGTGTAAGTGTAACAGTCTGTGTAGTGTGAGAGTCAATATGATGGAAGGGCGACCTCTGGTGACAATCGGACAGAAAGCCACGGACCAGATTCGTGACATATTTATTATATATTAGTATTTATACATTAGATATTACCTATTTAATAGATACTAGTACTTATTTATTAGCTACTAGTTGTTATGTATTAGCTACTAGTACTTATTCAATAGATACTTGTCAGGGTTTGGCAAGGGAGGACCCAGATGCAGAATGAATGGGGGAACAGAGTTTATTAACAACAATGGGGAACACAAAAGGACGAGGCAGGCAGACAGTCCGCACAATGGGGCAGGGCACACAACAGGAGAACAGGCTGGTCGGAGATGGGGGTAGCTCCAGACTCTGAGGCAAACGGAGACTAGGTAGCAGCTCAAGGAACCCCAGGCTTGGCCCTGTAGATGGTAACTCTTGAAGCCCCCAAATGTCAGTCAGGACAGAAGAATCAGCGATCAGGGAGGACTCAGGGAGCAGGGCAGGAACCAACACGACAGACACACACAAAGACAAGACAACAGGAGAGACAAGAGATAGACACAGATCAAAAGTAAAAACTTGCAAAACAAGAGGAAAAACAAGAAATAAAACTGAAAAGGAAAAACAAAAGTAATAAGATAAATACTAGAAATAATAAACCGGACTTTACGAAACCAATAGGATAGAGCTAGAAATAGGACTAGAACTACAAACATAAATAAAGAAGGACAAGACAGCGACCTTGCTAAATCAAAACCAAAAGGTACAAGAACGAAAATAAAGAACTAAACCACTAAAACAGGAACTAGACTATTGACTAAACATGGGAACAAATAAAAACTAGAATTAACAATATGAAAAAATAAAACTAGATAGGATGCAGTCTACTGATTAGCAAGATCTACAAGGCTAAAGACTAGCAAGGAGGATGCACACAAGGCACACAGAAAACAAACCAGCAAAGACAAGAGGGAAAATGAGCACAATATAAGGGAGCAGAGCACACGAGGATCAGGTGAACACAATCAGACAACAAGGACTTAACAAGGGGGCATGGTAACTACCACGTGTTTTGACTTGTTACTAGTAACCACTCAGGTAGAGCATAGAGCAGGACACCCCAGGGATTGTGCCAAGTAGCCACTAGTGTTCTGCACAAACCATAAAGTAGTACAGAGTTTGAAGCAGCGTTAAGGGAACTAGGTTTGGCAACTAGTACACATTTATTGTACTTAGACACAGTACTTAAGAACAGGTAGAACAGAGTCTACTGATACTAAAGTAGAACTAGCAAAACTAGTTACTAGTGATAGCAAAGAGGTAACACAGAGAGACATAGTACACCAGCCAAGTAGAGGAAGACGTGGCACAATTTTAGGAGTACCAGTACTAGTACACACTAGTTAACAGAGTTAACACAAAGCAGACAAACACAGCGGGGTAATTACGTAGTACGAACAGCAAAGAGCGACCAGTAGGTACTAGAACTAGTTAGGTGAGCTAAACGTTTCAGGCACACTAGGCAAAAGAACATTAAAACAGTAGACACTAGAAGGTCACTGGAGCAAGTGAGAGAGGACACTAGTAGCACTAGGTTAGGAGTACTTTTCAGACTAGATACTAGTACACTAGGTTAACAAGAGTACTTACTTCAGAGATACTAGTACAGGTATTAGAGCTAGTACTTATTCAGAAGATACTAGAGGGTTAGAGAGTACTTACGAGAGGGGGTGGTTAGTGCTAGAGTACTTATTCAGGAGTACTAGAGCACATTTATTAGAGAGTACTTCAGTAGCTAGTAGCACATTTATTAGCAAAGAGTACTTACAACAGAGATACTAGTGGAGTCATTAGTGATAGGTACTTCGAGTAGCTAGTTGATTAGCAGAGGAGTACCACTAGAGAGATTAGTTAGAGCATTAGTAGGTATACATTAGTAGCAGTACTTACAGTAGACACTTCATTTATTGAGTACTCAGTAGACACTAGTGTATTAGCACTTAGTTCAGAAGAGTACTAGTGCTAGTACTTTAGAAGAGTACTTATTCTAGACTAGTACATTTATTAGCAAAGAGTACTTATTAGATGCTTTTATTCACTTATTCAGAGTACTAGTAGATTGTAGAGAGTTATTTGAGCTAGCCGATTATAGTACTTATTGTAGTAGTATTTATTCAGTAGTACTTATTCTAGTGCACTAGTGCAGAGCATTAGAGGGTAGACACTAGTGAGCAAAGAGTACTTATTCAGTAGACACTAGTGCACATTTATTAGCAAAGAGTACTTATTCAGTTACTAGTAGCACATTTATTAGCAAAGAGTACTTAGTTATTACACTAGACACATTTATTAGTACTCAGTACTTATTTATTAGCAAAGAGTACTTATTCAGTAGTGAGCACTTTGGCACTAGGCCATACTTAGAGGAGACACTAGGGGAGTAGTAGCATTTATTAGCATAGAGTACTTATTCAGTAGACACTAGTGCACATTTATTAGCATAGAGTACTTATTCAGTAGATACTAGTTCACAGCATAGAGTACTTATTCCTAGCACAATAGAGGGGCAGCATAGAGTACGCAGTACTTATTCAGTAGACACTAGTGCACATTTATTAGCAAAGAGGGAGTGCACATTTATTAGCAAAGAGGTACTAGTAGCACCAGAGCACATTTATTAGCAAAGAGTACTTATTCAGTAGATACTAGTTCACATTTATTAGCAAAGAGTACTCACTAGTGCACATTTAGAACATTTATTAGCATAGAGTACTTATTCAGTAGACACTAGTGCACATTTATTAGCAAAGAGTACTTATTCAGTAGACACTAGTGCACATTTATTAGCAAAGAGTACTTATTCAGTAGACACTAGTGCACATTTATTAGCAAAGAGTACTTATTCAGTAGATACTAGTGCACATTTATAGCAAAGAGTACTTATTCAGTAGACACTAGTGCACATTTATTAGCAAAGAGTACTTATTCAGTAGACACTAGTGCACATTTATTAGCAAAGAGTACTTATTCAGTAGATACTAGTGCACATTTATTAGCAAAGAGTACTTATTCAGTAGATACTAGTGCACATTTATTAGCAAAGAGTACTTATTCAGTAGATACTAGTGCACATTTATTAGCATAGAGTACTTATTCAGTAGACACTAGTGCACATTTATTAGCATAGAGTACTTATTCAGTAGATACTAGTTCACATTTATTAGCATAGAGTACTTATTCAGTAGATACTAGTTCACATTTATTAGCATAGAGTACTTATTCGTACTTATTCAGTAGACACTAGCACATTTATTAGCAAAGAGTACTTATTCAGTAGATACTAGTGCACATTTATTAGCATAGAGTACTTATTCAGTAGACACTAGTGCACATTTATTAGCAAAGAGTACTTATTCAGTAGACACTAGTGCACATTTATTAGCAAAGAGTACTTATTCAGTAGATACTAGTGCACATTTATTAGCATAGAGTACTTATTCAGTAGATACTAGTGCACATTTATTAGCATAGAGTACTTATTCAGTAGATACTAGTGCACATTTATTAGCAAAGAGTACTTATTCAGTAGACACTAGTGCACATTTATTAGCATAGAGTACTTATTCAGTAGATACTAGTTCACATTTATTAGCATAGAGTACTTATTCAGTAGATACTAGTTCACATTTATTAGCATAGAGTACTTATTCATTTGATACTAGTACACATTTATTAGCATAGAGTACTTATTCATTTGATACTAGTGCACAATTAGCATAGAGTACTTACAGTAGATACTAGTTCACATTTATTAGCATAGAGTACTTATTCATTTGATACTAGTGCACATTTATTAGCATAGAGTACTTATTCAGTAGATACTAGTTCACATTTATTAGCATAGAGTACTTATTCATTTGATACTAGTACACATTTATTAGCATAGAGTACTTATTCATTTGATACTAGTGCACATTTATTAGCATAGAGTACTTATTCAGTAGATACTAGTGCACATTTATTAGCATAGAGTACTTATTCATTTGATACTAGTGCACATTTATTAGCATAGAGTACTTATTCAGTAGATACTAGTTCACATTTATTAGCATAGAGTACTTATTCATTTGATACTAGTACACATTTATTAGCAAAGAGTACTTATTCAGAAGATACTAGTTCACATTTATTAGCAAAGAGTACTTATTCAGTAGACACTAGTGCACATTTATTATCAAAGAGTACTTATTCAGTAGACACTAGTGCACATTTATTAGCAAATAGTGCTTATTCAGTAGACACTAGTGCACATTTATTAGCAAATAGTGCTTATTCAGTAGACACTAGTGCACATTTATTAGCAAATAGTACTTATTCAGTAGACACTAGTGCACATTTATTAGCAAATAGTGCTTATTCAGTAGACACTAGTGCACATTTATTAGCAAATAGTACTTATTCAGTAGACACTAGTGCACATTTATTATCAAAGAGTGCTTATTCAGTAGACACTAGTGCACATTTATTATCAAAGAGTGCTTATTCAGTAGACACTAGTGCACATTTATTATCAAAGAGTGCTTATTCAGTAGACACTAGTGCACATTTATTAGCAAAGAGTACTTATTCAGTAGACACTAGTGCACATTTATTAGCAAAGAGTACTTATTCAGTAGATACTAGTGCACATTTATTAGCAAAGAGTACTTATTCAGTAGACACTAGTGCACATTTATTAGCAAAGAGTACTTATTCAGTAGATACTAGTGCACATTTATTAGCAAAGAGTACTTATTCAGTAGATACTAGTGCACATTTATTAGCAAAGAGTACTTATTCAGTAGATACTAGTGCACATTTATTAGCAAAGAGTACTTATTCAGTAGATACTAGTGCACATTTATTAGCATAGAGTACTTATTCAGTAGACACTAGTGCACATTTATTAGCATAGAGTACTTATTCAGTAGATACTAGTTCACATTTATTAGCATAGAGTACTTATTCAGTAGATACTAGTTCACATTTATTAGCATAGAGTACTTATTCGTACTTATTCATTTGATACTAGTACACATTTATTAGCAAAGAGTACTTATTCAGAAGATACTAGTTCACATTTATTAGCAAAGAGTACTTATTCAGTAGACACTAGTGCACATTTATTAGCAAAGAGTACTTATTCAGTAGATACTAGTGCACATTTATTAGCAAAGAGTACTTATTCAGAAGATACTAGTTCACATTTATTAGCAAAGAGTACTTATTCAGTAGACACTAGTTCACATTTATTAGCAAAGAGTACTTATTCAGTAGACACTAGTGCACATTTATTAGCAAAGAGTACTTATTCAGTAGATACTAGTGCACATTTATTAGCATAGAGTACTTATTCAGTAGACACTAGTGCACATTTATTAGCAAAGAGTACTTATTCAGTAGACACTAGTGCACATTTATTAGCATAGAGTACTTATTCAGTAGATACTAGTGCACATTTATTAGCATAGAGTACTTATTCAGTAGACACTAGTGCACATTTATTAGCATAGAGTACTTATTCAGTAGACACTAGTGCACATTTATTAGCAAAGAGTACTTATTCAGTAGATACTAGTTCACATTTATTAGCAAATAGTGCTTATTCAGTAGACACTAGTGCACATTTATTAGCAAATAGTGCTTATTCAGTAGACACTAGTGCACATTTATTAGCAAAGAGTACTTATTCAGTAGATACTAGTGCACATTTATTAGCATAGAGTACTTATTCAGTAGATACTAGTGCACATTTATTAGCATAGAGTACTTATTCAGTAGATACTAGTTCACATTTATTAGCATAGAGTACTTATTCATTTGATACTAGTGCACATTTATTAGCATAGAGTACTTATTCAGTAGATACTAGTTCACATTTATTAGCATAGAGTACTTATTCATTTGATACTAGTACACATTTATTAGCAAAGAGTACTTATTCAGAAGATACTAGTTCACATTTATTAGCAAAGAGTACTTATTCAGTAGACACTAGTGCACATTTATTATCAAAGAGTACTTATTCAGTAGACACTAGTGCACATTTATTAGCAAATAGTGCTTATTCAGTAGACACTAGTGCACATTTATTAGCAAATAGCTTATTCAGTAGACACTAGTGCACATTTATTAGCAAATATTTATAGACACTAGCACATTTATTAGCAAATAGTACTTATTTAGACACTAGTGCACATTTATTAGCAAATAGTGCTTATTCAGTAGACACTAGTGCACATTTATTATCAAAGAGTGCTTATTCAGTAGACACTAGTGCACATTTATTATCAAAGAGTGCTTATTCAGTAGACACTAGTGCACATTTATTATCAAAGAGTGCTTATTCAGTAGACACTAGTGCACATTTATTAGCAAAGAGTACTTATTTAGACACTAGCACATTTATTAGCAAAGAGTACTTATTCAGTAGATACTAGTGCACATTTATTAGCAGTAGACACTAGTAGCAAAGAGTACTTATTCAGTAGACACTAGTGCACATTTATTAGCAAAGAGTACTTCACTAGTGCACATTTATTAGCAAAGAGTACTTATTCAGTAGATACTAGCACATTTATTAGCAAAGAGTACTTATTCAGTAGATACTAGTGCACAGCATAGAGTACTTATTCAGTAGACACTAGCACATTTAATAGCACATTCAGTAGATTAGCAGCATAGAGTACTTATTCAGTAGATACTAGTTCACATTTATTAGCATAGAGTACTTATTCGTACTTATTCATTTGTAGTACACATTTATTAGCAAAGAGTACTTATTCAGAAGATACTAGTTCACATTTATTAGCAAAGAGTACTTATTCAGTAGACACTAGTGCACATTTATTAGCAAAGAGTACTTATTCAGTAGTAGTGAGCAAAGAGTACTTATTCAGAAGATACTAGTTCACATTTATTAGCAAAGAGTACTTATTCAGTAGACACTAGTTCACATTTATTAGCAAAGAGTACTTATTCAGTAGACACTAGTGCACATTTATTAGCACATTTATTAGCAGCATAGAGTACTTATTCAGTAGACACTAGTGCACATTTATTAGCAAAGAGTACTCAGTACTAGTGTTAGCATAGAGTACTTATTCAGTAGATACTAGTGCACAGCATAGAGTACTTATTCAGTACTAGTGCACAGCATAGAGTACTTATTCAGTAGACACTAGCACATTTATTAGCAAAGAGTACTTATTCAGTAGTAGTTCACATTTATTAGCAAATAGTGCAGTAGACAAGCACATTTATTAGTACTTATTCAGTAGACACTAGTGCACATTTATTAGAGTAGATACTAGGCACATTTATTAGCAAAGAGTACTTATTCAGTAGATACTAGTTCACTAGCACACATTTGATACTAGTGCAAAGAGTACTTATTCAGTAGAGCATAGAGTACTAGTAGTACACATTTATTAGCAAAGAGTACTTATTCAGAAGATACTAGTTCACATTTATTAGTACTTATTCAGTAGACACTAGTGCACATTTATTATCAAAGAGTACTTATTCAGTAGACACTAGTGCACATTTATTAGTACTTATTTACTAGTGTAGCAAATAGTGAGTAGACACTAGTGCACATTTATTTAGCAGTAGACAAGAGTACTTATTCAGTAGACACTAGTGCACATTTATTAGCAAATAGTACTTATTCTAGACACTAGCACATTTATTATCAAAGAGTGCTTATTCAGTAGACACTAGCACATTTATTATAGCTTATTCAGTAGACACTAGTGTCAAAGAGTGCTTATTTAGACACTAGTGCACATTTATTAGCAAAGAGTACTTATTTACTAGTAGTACTTATTCAGTAGATACTAGTGCACATTTATTAGCAAAGAGTACTTATTCAGTAGACACTAGTGCACATTTATTAGCAAAGAGTACTTATTTAGACACTAGCACATTTATTAGTACACAGTAGATACTAGTGCACATTTATTAGCAAAGAGTACTTATTCAGTAGATACTAGTGCACATTTATTAGCAAAGAGTACTTCAGTAGATACTAGCACATTTATTAGCAAAGAGTACTTACAGTAGATACTAGTGCACATTTATTAGCATAGAGTATATTCAGTAGACACTAGTGCACATTTATTAGCATAGAGTACTTAGTTCACAGTAGTACACTAGTAGCACATTTATTAGCAAAGAGTACTTATTCAGTAGAGCAAAGAGTACTAGTGTTCACATTTATTAGCAAAGAGTACTTATTCAGTAGACACTAGTGCACATTTATTAGCAAAGAGTACTTATTCAGTAGATACTAGTGCACATTTATTAGCACTCAGAAGTAGTTCACATTTATTAGCAAAGAGTACTTATTCAGTAGACACTAGTTCACTAGTACTTATTCAGTACTAGTGCACAGCATAGAGTACTTATTCACTAGTAGCATAGAGTACTTATTCAGTAGATTAGTTCACATTTATTAGCATAGTCGTACTTATTCAGTAGTACACATTTATTAGCAAAGAGTACTTATTAGTAGTTCACATTTATTAGTACTTATTCAGTAGACACTAGTACATTTATTAGTACTTATTCAGTAGATACTAGTGCACATTTATTAGCATAGAGTACTTACAGTAGTAGTTCACATTTATTAGCATAGCACTAGAGCACTTATTCAGTAGATACTAGAGCATAGAGTACTTATTCAGTAGTACACATTTATTAGCAAAGAGTACTCAGAAGAGCACATTTATTAGCAAAGAGTACTTATTCAGTAGACACTAGTGCACATTTATTATCAGTACTTAATCAGTAGACACTAGTGCACTAGTACTTATTTAGACATAGAGTAGTGAGTACTAGTGCACATTTATTAGTAGTACTTATTCAGTAGACACTAGTACTAGCAAATATATTTTAGTCAGCAAATAGTACTTATTCAGTAGACACTAGTGCACATTTATTATAGCTTATTCAGTAGACACTAGTGCACATTTATTATACTTATTCAGTAGACACTAGTGCACATTTATTATCAAAGAGTTTATTCAGTAGACACTAGTGCACATTTATTAGCAAATAGTGTTTATTCAGTAGACACTAGTTCACATTTATTAGCAAAGAGTACTTATTCAGTAGATACTAGTGCACATTTATTAGCAAAGAGTACTTATTCAGTAGACACTAGTGCACATTTATTAGCAAAGAGTACTTATTCAGTAGACACTAGTGCACATTTATTAGCAAAGAGTACTTATTCAGTAGATACTAGTGCACATTTATTAGCAAAGAGTACTTATTCAGTAGATACTAGTTCACATTTATTAGCAAAGAGTACTTATTCAGTAGATACTAGTTCACATTTATTAGCAAAGAGTACTTATTCAGTAGATACTAGTTCACATTTATTAGCATAGAGTACTTATTCAGTAGACACTAGTGCACATTTATTAGCAAAGAGTACTTATTCAGTAGATACTAGTTCACATTTATTAGAGAGTACTTATTCAGTAGACACTAGTTCACATTTATTAGCAAAGAGTACTTATTCGTACTTATTCAGATACTAGTACACATTTATTAGCAAAGAGTACTTATTCAGTAGATACTAGTTCACATTTATTAGCAAAGAGTACTTATTCAGTAGACACTAGTGCACATTTATTAGCAAAGAGTACTTATTCAGTAGACACTAGTGCACATTTATTAGCAAAGAGTACTTATTCAGTAGACACTAGTGCACATTTATTAGCAAAGAGTACTTATTCAGTAGACACTAGTGCACATTTATTAGCAAAGAGTACTTATTCAGTAGACACTAGTGCACATTTATTAGCAAAGAGTACTTATTCAGAAGATACTAGTGCACATTTATTAGCAAGAGTACTTATTCAGTAGACACTAGTGCACATTTATTAGCAAAGAGTACTTATTCAGTAGACACTAGTGCACATTTATTAGCAAAGAGTACTTATTCAGTAGACACTAGTGCACATTTATTAGCAAGAGTACTTATTCAGTAGACACTAGTGCACATTTATTAGCAAAGAGTACTTATTCAGTAGACACTAGTGCACATTTATTAGCAAAGAGTACTTATTCAGTAGACACTAGTGCACATTTATTAGCAAATAGTACTTATTCAGTAGACACTAGTGCACATTTATTAGCAAATAGTACTTATTCAGTAGACACTAGTGCACATTTATTAGCAAAGAGTACTTATTCAGTAGATACTAGTGCACATTTATTAGCAAGAGTACTTATTCAGTAGACACTAGTGCACATTTATTAGCAGTACTTATTCAGTAGATACTAGTGCACATTTATTAGCAAAGAGTACTTATTCAGTAGACACTAGTGCACATTTATTAGCATAGAGTACTTATTCAGTAGACACTAGTTCACATTTATTAGCAAGAGTACTTATTCAGTAGATACTAGTGCACATTTATTAGCAAGAGTACTTATTCAGATACTAGTACACATTTATTAGTAGACACTAGTGCACATTTATTAGCAAGAGTACTTATTCAGTAGACACTAGTGCACATTTATTAGTAGTACTTATTCATTTATACTAGTGCACATTTATTAGCTAGTACTTATTCAGTAGATACTAGAGTAGAGTACTTATTCAGTAGCACATTTATTAGCAAAGAGTACTTATTAGTAGTGCACATTTATTAGCAAAGAGTACTTATTCAGTAGACACTAGTGCACATTTATTAGCAAAGAGTACTTATTCAGTAGACACTAGTGCACATTTATTAGCAAATAGTACTTATTCAGTAGACACTAGTGCACATTTATTAGCAAATAGTACTTATTCAGTAGACACTAGTGCACATTTATTAGCAAATAGTACTTATTCAGTAGACACTAGTGCACATTTATTAGCAGTACTTATTCAGTAGACACTAGTGCACATTTATTAGCTAGTACTTATTCAGTAGACACTAGTGCACATTTATTATAGTACTTATTCAGTAGACACTAGTGCACATTTATTATAGTACTTATTCAGTAGACACTAGTGCACATTTATTAGCAAAGAGTACTTATTCAGTAGACACTAGTGCACATTTATTAGCTAGTACTTATTCAGTAGACACTAGTGCACATTTATTAGCTACTAGTACTTATTCAGTAGACACTAGTGCACATTTATTAGCTACTAGTACTTATTCAGTAGACACTAGTGCACATTTATTAGCTAGTAGTACTTATTCAGTAGACACTAGTGCACATTTATTAGCAAATAGTACTTATTCAGTAGACACTAGTGCACATTTATTAGCAAATAGTACTTATTCAGTAGACACTAGTGCACATTTATTAGCAAATAGTACTTATTCAGTAGACACTAGTGCACATTTATTAGCAAAGAGTACTTATTCAGTAGACACTAGTGCACATTTATTAGCTACTAGTACTTATTCAGTAGACACTAGTGCACATTTATTAGCAAAGAGTACTTATTCAGTAGACACTAGTGCACATTTATTAGCAACTAGTACTTATTCAGTAGACACTAGTGCACATTTATTAGCAAAGAGTACTTATTCAGTAGACACTAGTGCACATTTATTAGCAAAGAGTACTTATTCAGTAGACACTAGTGCACATTTATTAGCAAAGAGTACTTATTCAGTAGACACTAGTGCACATTTATTAGCTACTAGTACTTATTCAGTAGACACTAGTGCACATTTATTAGCAAAGAGTACTTATTCAGTAGACACTAGTGCACATTTATTAG
>CM049853.1:35455990-35498490 GCA_027422415.1 Schizothorax lantsangensis
TGACTTCACACCCAACACACACAAGTTTTATTAACGAACATTAATAATATATATAATATAATAATAAGGGGGGGGGGTATGGCTGGGGATATCCCCCTCGGTAAGAGCCCGTCTTTTTTCCCCTTCTCCCAAATCAGATTATACTGTTTCAGCTATTAAAATTGTTCAATTTTGTATGTAATGGCAAAGTGATAATATTTCGTTTTGGTTTTTTATAAAGTTAATTTAGAAAAACGTTTGGAGCATTTTTTTGTTAGTTAAATAAGTTTTTTCTTTCTTAAAGTAACGACCAAGCGGCCAGCAGCAGACAGTGAGCAAATTATTATTTTTTTTTTGATACAACATTTGATTAATCAATGCATGCTGATGAACTTTTATCATAGTTTATAGTTATATGGTAACGAAAGTGTTCAACATTCAACCTGTTCTTTTTCATCAGTATTATTTGTGATTTATATTTTGTGACAGGAATTCCTCTTTTTGCTTTCACTTTCATGATCTTGGTGTCAGCTTTACAAGAAAAGATAATGGTCTGTTTTGCTTATATCTATACACCTTTCACTTTTTAAGACTAAAACAAAAGATGGATTCATTGTTATTCTTAATTAAAAAGCACAACAACAATAAAACAGTATGTTACAATGACAAACTAGCTTAACATTTATTAACAAAAACGAATAAGAGGAGGCATAGGACACATCACATGCTGTATTATACCGACTAATACATAACAGAATGTTTAGCAAACACTGAGGAATCAAATAATAATAATATTAAAAAAATAAGGAAAGCCTCCATAGTGTAACATGAGGTAAAGATAACAAGCTTTTCAAAACGAAAACAAAAAGTCAAACTAAACTGTCTGTCGCTGACAGGATTTGCATGTTTTCTCTACAAGAATACCAACATGTTCACCTTCTCTGTTTAAGAAGCGGTCTTTTACTTTAGATTGAAAACCAAATCCTCCGTTGCGCTCTGTCCGCTGTGTGGACCTTCGTGCTCGCGCTGCTCCCGCTCTGCATACACGCCGCTTCTGCGCTAGCTCTGCTCTGCTTACGCGTGCGGTGTGAAACCAGGCTCTACTGAAGCGCTCGCACCTGATCAGTGAAATCTTTCTCCTGCTACAATGTGCTCGCGCTGCTCCCGCTCTGCATACACGCCGCTTCTGCGCTAGCTCTGCTCTGCTTACGCGTGCGGTGTGAAACCAGGCTCTACTGAAGCGCTCGCACCTGATCAGTGAAATCTTTCTCCTGCTACAATGTGCTCGCGCTGCTCCCGCTCTGCATACACGCCGCTTCTGCGCTAGCTCTGCTCTGCTTACGCGTGCGGTGTGAAACCAGGCTCTACTGAAGCGCTCGCACCTGATCAGTGAAATCTTTCTCCTGCTACAATGTGCGGCAGCGCGCGCTTTGGAGCAGCGCAGACCATGCACTAGCACAAGTGCGACCACGTCAATTTTTTACTCGCACACTCTCAAAAAATGGTCGCATTTTGGTCGCAGTCTAGAGCCCTGAATATATAAAATAATTTTATAAAATAAAGAAAACAATGATGTGCCGTCTCGTCTTGAACAGGAGCATTTCACAAAAATGAACCGAAAGTCAGCGAATACATGACTCACAGACATGATAAATATATCTATAGAAAGCTTTAAATTACTACTTAACGAAATAAATCAAATCGAAAACAAAAACTCTTTCATTATAATCCGTGAAGATGCACTTCTCTCTAAAGGTGTCTAATGAGGAGATGGCGAGTCAGGATCATCATCTGATTCTTCAACTTTGAGACACTGACACAGAAAACACTAGTTTATTAGTAAATAATTCAAATATCTCCTTACTATTTCCCCCTGACACATTCATGGTAATTACTTTTGCTGGGGCTTTATGGCAAGCTTTATTGCATGTATTTGAACCCAGAACTCTTCAGCTGCGCTGACGGCTCTCTGCTGTTGCGGGACACTAAACACCGCCGAGACGCTCTTCACAGTCGCGGCTGCACGGTCTCGTGTTGTTTCCACCAGCACGGCAATTTTTTCTCATCACTAATTGATGGATGTCTAAAATATAAACATAAGGAGAAGCCTAAAACAGGCCCGAGGCCCGGCCCGCGTCTGAACTATGACGTGAAAATTGGCCCGATCAAAGCCTGGTCGGGGCCGGGCTGAAATGCAGGGCTCTAGCGTTCCCCTCGGTAGAAATCACGTTTCTCCCTCGGGGGCCCCCTCCCATCGTCGGGCCCTTAGAATCGTCCTAACTTTTCCCCCCCTTACGGCGCCCCTGCCTACCACAGAAGGGCTTTCCTAGAAATGCGTCACGCAACGACGACATCAGCAGCCAATCAGCAGCCCCGGAGGTTTCCCAACCAGGAAAGGAAACGAAACCGGAGAGTACCTGTCAAATTTAACTCAGTGCAAGTAAACAAACTATCTCCATAATTTTGCTGGAAACTAGTTAATTGATCTGTATGCAGTCAAGATAGCTAAGTCTCTGCTTGTGATCTGCCTCTGGTTGAATTTACAAAATAGCAAAATTGTGCTAGACTTAAACTTTATTCAAATTGCAATAACTAATTTCCTGAACGTTTGTATGTGTGTGTGTGTGTTTGTTTAGTATTTTATCATAGATTAGCGAATAAACTTTGTTTCAAATATAAAGAATCTTTTGTCTTGTGTTGTGTAATATCCAGGTCAAACTTTGCCCAGAGCCCGTGCTACCTGTGCTCAAAATTAACCCAACCAATTCTGTATTATTATCGTGGCCATGAAATAATCAGAATTGCTAAGATACTCTGCTAGACGCTGGACGAATAGTTGAAGTGTATGCTATCAATTTTGAATCAGTCTAATCAAATCAACCCGAATCTCTAAGATTTGATTCCCTAAAAGCTAAAATAAGAGCTAATTAATAATTCTTACACTGGATTAAACCAACATTTATCTGTTAATTGAGTAAAATTTTAATTGTATGCAACAGTGCTGTAATTGAATAAAAATGTAATTAATGTATTAAACAAAACATTTAACTTTTAACTGGTTTAACATGATTAAAACTAATCTGCATGCTGGACTGTGAACTCCCTCAGTTCATGTTGTAATGCCTTGGGGAGCGAGGAAGCACACACACTAAGTGCAACAGCACATTCCTTAGGCTCAAAGAACTTCTTTCTTCACTATCTGCAAGTCGTAAAATTGACAAATGAACAGCACCTCACCCAACTGGCTGGCCGATTTCCTGCCATGCTATCGGGTTATCATCTTAAGGAAACCTCTAAAAACCAGAAGAGCTTTGAGGGAAACATCTGCTAATGGTCCAGCGACAGACACGACCTGGATCCCCTGATCGTTTAACGCATAATTCAATGATTTTTATCAACAAGGAAAGACTTTTACGAGCGTTGAAGTTTTACAGATACAGGCCCAAAGTGACCTTCCTGACCTCCCGTTTCTCCCACATTCCACAGCTCGTTTCTGTTCCTTGACAAAGACTAAAACTTTTTATAAAGTATTTCAAAAGGACAAATAATAAATGGTTTTGCTATTTAAAGCAACATATACAATATATATATAGGCAATATATATTAGGGTTGTATTTTTATTGTTGTCATTTATAAGCTTGCTGTGTTAGTGGAACCGATGGTATTTTTGTAATCTTTTGAATGTATAATTTTCCCCTGTAGAGGAATCGCTAGACTTATAGTATCATATGCATGATGTGTTATTTTTAATCTTTAATTCGAACCCTTTTGTGTGTTTTAACAGGAAAACTAGTAACGTGTAGGAAATATGCTGAGTTTGGTTTCATATTAACGGTCATGATAAATGCAACAATTTGGTGTAAATGAAAGTTGACTTTTCTGATCATAATGTATGATTAAAACACTTCTAGGAATCTGCTAAGATATGTTCTTCATTTGACGAAATAACTCAGCAAAGTATTTACGCACGGATAATTGAGCTGCGCGGAGCGGGGTTCCACCCTAAAGGTACAATGTGATTGGTAGAAGCCTCTAGGGGGCGGACAGAAGGCCTCCGGTTAAAAACCTATGACACAGACTTGTCGCTGCTGCTTGCGTGCGCAAAACTTGCAAAGATTTTGGCTTCAGCTCACTGACCGCGCTGAATAAGCGCCCATGACCTTAACATCTGGGTCAGTCATCTAACAACACTACAAATACTTAGTCAAACGTCTGAAGAAACCTTGAAAGCCTGAAGCTACGCGGAAGGAACTCAGAGAAGAACTTCAAGGCTCTCTCTCTCTCTCAAAGAACTAGGCAACCGCCAAACACCGGAGGGCTTTCCCCGTGACATCACGCGACGACGACATCAGTAGCCAATCAGCCGCCGGGGTTCCCTTCAGCCATGCAAGGAAACAACAAGATCAGCGGTCATCTCAACTTAAAGCAAGTAACAAACAACATCTCTATAATTCTGCTGGAATCGTGGTTGTGTTTATCTCTAAAAGTAAAGATAAAGTTCTCTGCTTGATGATCTGCACGGGTAAAATCGTGTGGAAATAGCAAACAGTGCTATATTTTAACGGTCTCCAAATTGCAACAATTCATTGCCTGTGCGTGTGTGTATGTATGTATTTTGTTTTGTGTTATTTAGCTTAGTTTCATGTATCTTGAGTAGAATAGCATAATAAACTGGACCCTCTTCAGTTTGCCTATCGCCCAAATAGGTCTACTGATGATGCCATCTCTCAGGTACTGCACTCCTCCCTCACTCATATTGACAGCAAAAATGGCAACTATGTCAGACTGCTATTCATTGACTATAGCTCAGCTTTCAATACTATAGTCCCCTCCAAGCTAGCTGTCAAACTCTCAGACCTCGGCCTAAACACTACACTCTGTGACTGGATCCAAGACTTCCTCACCGGCAGACCACAAGTGGTGAAAATGGGCCAGTTCACCTCCAACTCCATCACCCTGAATGTAGGAGCCCCGCAGGGCTGTGTCCTGAGTCCCCTGCTCTACTCTCTCTACACACACGACTGTGTGTCCTCTCACAGCTCCACTTCTATTGTTAAATTTGCTGATGATACTGTGGTTCTGGGCCTCATTTCCAACAATGATGAGACCGCATACTTGGGTGAGGTAGAGAGACTAACATCATGGTGCCAGGACAACTGTCTCTCTCTGAACGTGAGCAAAACTAAAGAGCTGATTGTAGACTTCAGGAAGAGACAGCAGCGGCCCTACACTCCTCTTATGATCAGCGGGACCCCTGTGGAAAGGGTGAGCAGCTTCAAGTACCTCGGTGAAAACATCTCCGAGGACCTGACTTGGACTGCACACATTCAAACACAGGTCAAGAAAGCCAGGCAAAGACTGTACCATCTGCGACAGCTGAGGAAATTCAGGGTCTCACCAGCAATCCTGGAAACTTTCTATTCAGGGGCCATAGAAAGTGTATTGACTCAGTGCATCTCAGTGGTGGTACAGGTGCAAAGACTGCCACAAAACAGGACTGCAAAGCTCTGCAGAGAGTCGTGCACTTAGCTGAGCGCATCTCTGGGTCTGCCCTCCCCTCTCTGCAGGACATCTACCTCAAACGCTGCAAAAGCAGAGCTGCAAAAATAATCAAGGACTCAAATCACCCCGGTAACCATCTCTTCATCTCACTGCCATCTGGCAAGCGCTTCAGAAGCGTGATGGCAAAAACTGAGAGACTGAGGAGGAGCTTCTATCCACAGGCCATCAGGCTCCTGAACTCAGTCTCCTAACATCTACAGGACTCATTTAATTAACTGTAACACCCATCTTTCTCCATCTTCCGCATTGCTGCTATGTGTACATACCTGGTACAACCTGTTTGCACAATCCCATTCCTCTTGCACATCCCTGGTTATATTAATATTTATTAAATCCACAGTAGACTGTATTGCACATTTTAGTTAATTGCACATTTTACTCATTTTATTTTATTGTTTTTACTTATTATTATTTTTTTTATCTTATTCCTACCTATATTTAAATATATGCTCCTGTGTTATGTATCATCTTTTATTTTTATTTTCTTGCACTGTCCATTGAGCGGACCCGTCCTGACCTACATTTCACTACTGATTATACCCTGTATGATTGTGTATGTGACAAATAAACAAGAACCTTGAACCCTTGAACTGTCGTTTGGTTTATTAAGAAATCTGTTGTCTGGTGCTATGTGATTTTCAAGTCATAAACTATTTGCCAAGATCGCGTTACCTATGCTCATAAAGTTACTCAAATAATTCTGTATTATTATATCGTGGCCACGAAAATAAACAGAATTTCTCAGATATACTGAAACTTAATGACTCGCTGGACGATTGTTAAATAAGGTATAAGTTGGACGTTTTGATTAATATCAATTGATCATATTAATTTCGAATCCATACGACTCGATTTTGAAAAACTAAAATTAAAGTAATAGCTCTAAAAGCATTACAATGTGTTTAATTCAAGTTTGAGTCTAGCTCTTGTCACTCAAGATGCCCTTCTGTAAAATGCGGGAAACAAAAAAATAAAAAAGTTGTCTTCAAAAGTGCATTGTAATACCTCTTCGAACAGACCCAAATAACTATATAATTTTACATGCCAAAGGAAAACTAAAAGATTCTTTAATTGGACATGTGCAAGAAGTCATAAAGTAACCAACCCCAATGACGCCTCCCTGTCTGGAGGACACCCTGCTTATCTTCCCGTGGGACCCATGAAAACAATGATAGACTTGAGAAGAAAAGGACCTTCTGCATCTGGACGTATTTAAGAACAGAACTTCAATGTTGTTCCTGACTGGCTTACCATAAATAAAGTTCAAATAAACAACAGTACAAAGAATGTTGTATCTGGAAATGTTCCCGCGACAGACACTCCCGGGATCCCATGACCTTTTTTCGCATAAACTAATAATCTGATAACCAACAGCGACTGATTTATGGCTCTCTGTCTGAGTTAAAGCTCAGCAGATCTCCACACCCATGACATCTTCTGACCTCAGGACATTTTTATTCTCCCCCCTTTTCTTTCCTGCATTCCAAAGGGACGCTGAAGTTGCGCAGACAAAGAAGACTCAGACTTGCATGGAGGATTTCTAAAAGGGCAATCAGACAATTTGATTGGGACAATCGCCGTGGGATGGACAAACTCAGCTCTGTCAAAACCCCAATGTCTGAACGGATTCTTTGCTCTTTTGCCATTGTTTGATCGTGCAAACACTTGTGCTCACATGCTGCAACCTCAAGCGATTGAGTCATGCAAAACTCAACCCCTCCGTCAAATTTCTTCCTGAAGAACCTTCAAAGCCTGAAGCCACGCGAAACTCAAAGAAGAACTTCAAGTGTCGTCTCTCTCAAGGAACCAGGCAACCGCCAATCACAAGAGGGATTCCCCAGAGTGAGTCACGCAAGGACAGCATCAGCAGCTGCGGGGTTCCCTTAACCAGGAAAGAAAAACAAGCCCGCTGTCTCTATCAGCTTGAACACAGGTAGCAAGCAAAATCTCCATATCTCTCTTTGCTAGAAAGCTGGTGAATTAATCTTTAAAAGTAAAGATAGTAAAGTTTTCTGCTTGTAACTTCCTCATGTTGAATTTAAAGAATTCTTGGAAAACGAGTATTATAACTTTGGGAACTTCATGCAAATGCAATAACTCCTGAACTGTGTGTATGTGTATATATGTGTGTGTGTGTGTGCTTCAAAAGGTTTAGTTAATAAATCGTAGAGTAACAGTTATAAATAAACTTTGTTTCATTTATAAAGAATCCTTGTCTTGTGTTGTGTAATATTCAAGTCAAACTTTGCCCCGATCCTTGTTACCTTGTTCAAAATTTGATAAACTACTAGAGTTTTGTTTGTGTTATCGTTGGCCACGTAATAATATAAACATAATTGTTAAGATATACTGATTTTAATGCTTGCTGGACGAATTGTTAATAACGTATAAATTACAAAGTTGGAATCAGATCAATCTGAAGAAATCAACATCGTTTCATGTGACCACTAAAATAATAGCTACAGCACTTAAGATTTATGAGCTTTTAACTTTAATTCTCATAATGTTTTAACAGTGAAGTGATTGTTCTCAGTGATACTTACTGAACTGATCTGGATTCCTTAATCACAGGCAGCAGCTTCTGAAAAACTTTCATATTTTCATGTTTATTCATTCCTTTAACAAATTTATCAAGACAAAACTCATTCAGATCCTCTTCAGATGTCAACAACACAAAAACTACAGCTGACCACTGAGATGAAGAGAGTTTGGCTTCACTTATTCTTCCAGATTTCAGATACAGTTGTATTTCCTCCACTAGTGAATGATCACCCAGTTCATTCAGACAGTAGAACAGATTGATGGATTTCTCAGGAGAGTCAATGATCCTGATCTTCTTCTTGATGTACTCAACTGTTTTCTCATTGCTGTCAGAGCTGCTTCTTTTCAGTGTCATTATTTGTTGTAGGAGAAACTGATTAGTCTCCACTGACAAACCCAGAAGAAACCGCAGGAAAATATCCAGATGTCCATTTTTACTCTGTAGAGCCTCATCCACAGCTCTCTGATGCAGCTCAGATAATGAAACATGTTCTGATGAATTGAGTTGAAACCAATCCTTAACTTTAGCCAACACACTCGGTTTGTTGATTTGGTCAATCAAACTTATGTTGTGGTTTGTCCAGGAGAGGTGCACATATAGAGCTGCTAGATGTTCCTGAATGCTCAGATGAACAAAGCAGAAGACTTTCCCCTGATACAAGCCCAACTCCTCTCTGAAGATCTGAGTGCACAATCCTGAGTACACTGATGCTTCTGTCACATCAATGCCACACTCTCTCAGGTCTTCCTCATAGAAGATCAGGTTGCCTTTCACAAGCTGCTGAAAAGCCACTTTCCCCAGTTTGAGGATCATGTCTTCATCTGTCACCTTCTTCTCATAGTCCTTCTCATGTTTGATGTTGGTCTGAAGGATCAGGAAGCGTGTGTACATTTGAGTGAGAGTCTTGGGAATCTCTCCAGTCTCTGCTCGACTCAACATCTTCTCCAGAACAGCGGCTGAGATCCAGCAGAACACTGGGATGTGGCACATGATGTAGAGGCTCCTTGATGACTTCAGGTGTGAGATGATTGTATTGGCCAGACACTGATCACTGATTCTCTTCCTGAAGTATTCTTGCTTCTGTGGCTCATTGAAGCCTCGTACCTCTGTCACTCGATGGACACACTCAGAGGGGACGAGATCAGCTGCTGCTGGTCTGGAGGTGATCCAGATGAGAGCAGAGGGAAGCAGATTCCCCACAATGAGGTTCATCAGCAGCACGTCCACTGAGGCTGATTCACTTACATCACATAACCTCTTATCGATCTTAAAGTCCAGAGACAGACGACACTCATCCAGACCATCAAAGATGAACAACGCTTTATATTCATCACTGGATATCTCCATTGCTTTAGTTTCAGGGAAAAAGACATGAAGAAGATCTGAAAAGCTGAGTGTTTTGTCCATCATCAGATTGATTTCTCTGAAAGGAAGTGGAAATATGAGCTGGACGTCCTGATTCTCTTTCCCTTCAGCCCAGTCCAGGATGAACTTCTGCACAGAGACTGTTTTTCCAATGCCAGCGACTCCCTTTGTCAGCACAGTTCTGATGGCTTTGTCTTGTCCAGGTAAAGGTCTAAAGATGTCATTGCATTTGATGGCTGTGTCCTCTGTTGCTGCTCTCCTGGATTGTGTCTCAATCTGTCTCACCTCATGCTCATTACTGATCTCTCCACTCTCAGTCTCTGTGATGTAGAGCTCTGTGTAGATCTCATTCAGGAGTGTTGGGTTTCCCTGCGTCGCTGTTCCCTCATACAGACGCACAAACTTCTTCATCAGATTTGATCTAAACGTGTTGAAGACTTTGTTCCTGATAAATTAAAATAGCACATTATTAGATGATTTATAGAGGTTAATGTACAGAGCAATTTTTTTTGGTTTTCTGTGTTATGGGACACTGAACATATCATAGGGTTTATGAAATGTGTAAGTTATTAATGATGTATTTGAGTAATGTCTGATGATGCACTGCATTAAAAAAAAATCCCACAGTTTACCTTACACCAGGATACGTGCTGTCTTCTGGTTGATTCATGGATTCATTCTTACAAACGGGTTTTGTTACTGATCTGTGTGGCAGGATTGACCTTGAATTAAGAATCAAACACTCTGATATTGGTGACATTTTTCTCATTACCTTAAAGGGATAGTTCACCCAAAAATGAAAATTCTGTCATCATTTACTCACCCTCAAATAGTTCCAAACCTGTATGAATGTCTTTGTTCTGCTGAACACAAAGGAAGATATTCTGAAGAATGTGGGAAACAGAGCAGTTCTGGGGCACCATTGACTTCCATAGTATTTTTTTTTCCTCCTATGGAAGTCAATGGTGCCCCAAAACAGCCTGGTTACAAACTTTCTTCAAAATATCTGCCTTTGTGTTCGGCAGAACAAAGAAATTCATACAGGTTTGGAACTACTTGAGGGTGAGTAAATGATGACAGAATTTTCATTTTTGGGTGAACTATCCCTTTAATAACAGTTGTGACTTTATTAAAAATGCACCTGCTCAAGGTCAGAACCGTAAAAAATAAATACCATTTAAATAAACGTAAATAAATACATAATTGTACTCTGTGCTCTATATCTGCTTGTTGTCATTAGATTCACTGTATTTATAGTACTGTATAATCAATCATGTGTTTAATTTAAAATACATTACTATAATCAAATATTTTACAAAAAAAATAAAAAATCAATGCTTGAGGTCAAACCTTGTGTCATCACTCTTAAAATTAACGGGATGAGGCATAGAAGCGTCACTCCTCATAGACACACAGCTGGGCTCTGGTTCTGATCTCTTCTGATCAACTGAACTGTAACAAAGAATCATTTGAATTAATTTACAGAAACCATAAAGTAAAGTTACATTTATCCTTAAAGATTTCTCAGCAAAAACACGAACGATCAGTCAGAGGGCAGATCATGTTGATCATGTTAATAATTTAAAGACCCTAGAAATGTGTGTATCATATATAACACAGTAGACCAATATATTCATAAAAACACATTATAATTATTGATTACACAATATTACAATAAATGTTTACTATAAGTTATGAGAGAATAAAATTTAGCTAAAATGCTGTAACACGCACGGCCAAACAAGCTTTCTGATTTCAATCAGTTTATTCCCCCAAAGTTGTGACAAATCCTGCAGAATACAAACATTCAAATCAAAACAATAAAGATCGAAAATAACAATCAATGAATTTTCTGATGTCTCTATATCACCTTGCCCCTTTAGGGTTAATATAGTTTTATTGAAAGTACCTGTATCCTGGAGCAAACTCTTGATCTCGTGGTGTTTGTGTGTGATTCATGATGAAGCTGAACAGAGAGAAGAGAGAGATCTCCAGCACTTACAAACAAATCATTCAGCAGAACGCATCCTGAGAGTCGCAGAAACAGCGTTCACTCAAATACACACAAGTATTTGTTAGTCTTATGTTAACAAACGCTAAAATGAACCACAGACAACACGAACAAGCAACGAACAAGCACTTCATTCGCTTAAAAATAAAAACACAGCAAAGAACACAAAATACGAATGAGGAAAACACCTGCAGCGTCGACACACCTGTGCTTCTGCAGGTCATGAATAACAAAAACACATCAGTTAAAGCTGCTGGTCTGGTTTGAATAAGGAAACAGGTAACAGTGAAACAACCAGTAGATGGTGAGTGACAGATCCACAGTTCAACTAGAATAAGCTATTATTAAAGAGCCTTCACTGGTTTCTAGGACTCACATATTTAATAGGTCTACTTAATTTCTGTTTTATTCATTTTATTTATATTGTATTACAGCTACAACTGTCTAAACCACTTACAATTAACCAGTGGTAAAAATTACTCAAATTCACCATAACAAATATGTGTCCCTGGAGCACAAAAGCAGTCATAAGTAACACAGGTATATTTGTAGCAATAGACAACAATACATTGTATGGGTCAAAATTATACATTTTTCTTTTATGCCAAAAATCATTAGGATATTAAATAAAGATCATGTTAAATTTCCAACCTCAAATATATCAAAACTTAATTTTTGATTAGTAATATGCATTGCTAAGAACTTCATTTGAACAACTTTAAAGATGATTTTCTCAATATTTAGATTTTTTTGCACCCTCAGATTCCAGATTTACAAATAGTTGTATCTCAGCCAAATATTGTCCTATCATAACAAACCATAAATCAATGGAAATATTATTTATTATCTATGTATAAATCTCAATTAAAAAAAAAAATACTCTTATGGCTGGTTTTGTGGTCCAGGGTCACATCTGATATATTTAGAAACATGAATGGGAAATTATTATTAGTTATATAAAATATGCACACGAGGATATTCTAATAGTTTCTTGGATGAACTTCAACCCTCCTGTTGGAGTCATTCATGCAGAAACAAAGTTCAACTTCCTCCGTATTTCGTGTGAACTCCACCCACCGCAGAAACACACCTGGCCTCGGGCCCGCGGCGAGCTCAGGTGAGGCATTCGGAGCGCGTGAGGCGAGCGGCAGGTAGCGGCGCGTCATGGCGGAGTCACAGCTCTTGTGTATGGAGGACGGGCTCATTCCCGAAGCGGTGCCCGAATCCAAGGCGCAGTTCTACTACAGCGAGCAGCACCGGGCGGCCCTCGAGCTGCTGATCACCGACGGAGACGGAGCCTTCAAGAGCCTCCTGAAGGACGAGAAGAGCCAAGACTTCCTGTCGGCGCGGGAAATCAAGGCCATCACCAGCAGCTTCGTCAAATACAAGCACGAGGAAGACGATGGAGGAGCGTCAGCGAGTCAGGACAAGCGTGAGGACGCAGGGTCGATGCGCTCCACGTACTGGCCGCAGATGTCGGACACCGAGGTTCCTCCGCTGGACATCGGCTGGCCCTCATCAGGGATGTTTAAAGGGGTCACTCGGGTGTCAGTGCACACACACCCGCCCAAAGAGAACAGCCCACACATCAAGGAGGTGACCCGCAAACTCATACAGGAGTCCTGTAAGGTCAGTGCGCATTTACTATTAAATTAGCCACATTTTGGTAGATTACTTTCGTTTTTAAGTTAATGTTACTGCGGAAAATTGTAATAAATTAAGAAAAGGTGCCACGGTTTTATTATATTAGCCTAGATTATTTTTATTATGTTATTATATAGGCCAATTATTTCCTCATTTAACCCATAAAATCAGTTTTGTTTGTATAAATTAATGTATTTAGGTAGATTCAAAGCAGTTAATGTAAATGTTGCCATTTTCAGTACTAACATAGTAACTAGTAGGCTGGTAACTTTTTATTTTTTTAAGGTAAGTGGTTGCAAACAATTTATTTTAGCTACATTAAAAAAATGTTGAAAGTTAGTCAGCTAAATTTGTTTATTTAAATGTAGCTAAAATAAATAGATTGCAACCACTTACCTTAAAAAAAATAGTAAATTTAATGAACATTTTTTTTCAGTGTATGTTTACTGTGATAAATGTTTATAAGAGGATTCCTCTTCATCATCATAATGCTCAGTTTCATTTTCTCTTCTCTTGTGATCATTATCAGATCATGACACTCCTTACATGTCAGGTATCTAAAGATGTGCCTCAGGTGGTTGACATCTAAATTAACTGGTTTATAATAGTAAAAAATCCCTGAAATTTACCTGAAACTGGCAGCAGCTGTTGGTAGCAACATTTTATGCATTACAGATTCAGCTTGACAGTAAAATGTATATTTGATTAACTGAAATAAGGTTAATGTACCAAATTAATCAAATCTGTTTTTATATTTACACTGTAAAAAAACAAAAAACAACAATGGAAAATGTACTGGTTATTATCCGTTCATTTCTGTTAACCCTAGTTAACAACAGATGTAACATAAAACCCTTATGTACACAACTGATCAGAAAAAAAACTAATAAAGAGTCATTTCAATGTAAAACCATCAAATGTGAGCCATCACAGGAACCTGGGAATGTCAACTTGTGTGTTTTTTATCTGTAAATTATTCAGATGTGTTGGTTTTCACTTTTAAAACGGCTTTTAAGTGTAAAATGACATGAAATGTTCCTCTAGATATAGTTTTTAAGGTCTCATCAAACACTGGAATGTGTTTTGTTGGCTGTATTCCATCACATACATTCACAGTTCCTGGGAAGTGTTTATATAGGAGGATCTCTCCTTATATAGGAGGATAGACTATCGCCTACAGGACCTGAGTGAGGCCCTCATGTCACTGTTTCTCATCTCCTGCAGTGCTGGATGCTTGAAGCTCTTGTTCAGACTTGATCAGACGGTCTAACTGTAAATGATCTGGAATCACTGACTCACTGAACAGACTCGACATGAAACTTTCCAAAACATCAGTCATGTGAAAGAAGCTGGAAGAATGTGTAATAATGTGCTGAGCTGATCAGTGTGTCATGAACATCATCTCACAAATCATCCTCGTTGTCTATATGCAAATCTCTTGTTTTAATATACAGGAAAATCAGTCTCAGCGCAGCAGGCCGGTCTCTCCAGATTCCAGAGACAGTTTCTGCTTCACAGCAGCAGCAGGACAGAGATCACTGCTGTCTTACCTGCCTTTACAAACAATAAGATTCCCTCGTTTACTCCTGCTGGGTTTATTGAGGCTTTACAAACAAACTAAACAAAGATATCAGCTGGAAGATCAGAAACAGAGAGTGTTTGGAGAAGAGAAAGTGAAACACTCACATTTCACTGCTGGTTATACACACTCTGTAAGTCGTGTATGTGACAAATACAACTTGAACCTTGAAAGCTGTGCAAAACACATTTCTATGGATGCAAATCAGCAGCTGTTTACATTTACAGTCTGAAGAGTTTTGGTTTGAAGTGTTCCTGTAATCCTGATCAACCCTCGTCTCTTCTGGAAACCTCTATAACCTCTATATATCACACTATTAATAATTCATACACTCTCAGAAATAAAGGTACAAAAGCTGTCACTGGGGCGGTACCTTTTCAAAAGATACATGTTTGTACCTAAAGGGTCCATTTTGGTACCTTAAAGGTACATATTAGTACTTAAAGTGTACATATTTGAACCTAATAGGTACAAAAGTGTACCTTTTGAAAAGGTACCGCCCCAGTGACAGCTTTTGTACCTTTATTTCTGAGAGTGTATGATGCTTTGTGTGAGGAACAGACCCAAATCTAAGCCACTATTCACTGGAGAATCTCACATTTCAGTTGCATTCAGATTTTTTTACATTTATGCATTTAGCAGACACTTTTATCCAAAGCGACTTGCAGTGCATTCAGGCTATACATTTTTATTTTTTATCAGTATTTTTAAAAAAATCATGCATCAACATGCATTGTGCATTATGTTCAGTGATCTACAGCAATGATTTATTAAAAGATCTCAAAGAACAGAAACACAAACAGCACTGAAATGCTTCAAGGTTCAAGGTTCTTGTTTATTTGTCACATACACAATCATACAGGGTATAATCAGTAGTGAAATGTAGGTCAGGACGGGTCCGCTCAATGGACAGTGCAAAAAAATAAAATAAAAGATGAAACATAATACAGGAGAGTATATATAAATATAGGTAAGAATAAGATAAAAAATAAGTAAAAAATAAAATAAAATAAGGAGTAAAATGTGCAATACAGTTTACTGTGGATTTAATAAATATTAATATAAACAGGGATGTGCAAGAGGAATGTGCAAACAGGTTGTACCGGGTATGTACACATAGCAGCAATGCGGATGATGGAGAATAATTAATGTTTTTACAGTTAATTAAATTGAGTCCTGTAGATGTTATGAGACTGAGTTTAGGAGCCTGATGGCCTGAGGGTAGAAGCTCCTCCTCCATCATGCTCCTGAAGCGCTTGCCAGATGGCAGCAGAGTGAAAAGACGGTTACCGGGGTGATTTGAGTCCTTGATTATTTTTGCAGCTCTGCTTTTGCAGCGTTTGAGGTAGATGTCCTGCAGAGAGGGGAGGGCAGACCCTGAGATGCGCTCAGCTAAGCGCACAACTCTCTGCAGAGCTTTGCAGTCCTGATTTGTGGCGTTACTATACCACACTGAGATGCACTGAGTCAATACACTTTCTATGGCCCCTGAATAGAAAGTTTTCAGGATTGCTGGTGAGACCCTGAATTTCCTCAGCTGTCGCAGATGGTACAGTCTTTGCCTGGCTTTCTTGACCTGTGTTTGAATGTGTGCAGTCCAAGTCAGGTCCTCTGAGATGTTTACACCGAGGTACTTGAAGCTGATCACCCTCTCCACAGGGGTCCCACTGATCATAAGAGGAGTGTAGGGCCGCTGCTGTCTCTTCCTGAAGTCTACAATCAGCTCTTTAGTTTTGCTCACGTTCAGAGAGAGACAGTTGTCCTGGCACCATGATGTAAGTCTCTCTACCTCACCCAAGTATGCGGTCTCATCATTGTTGGAAATGAGGCCCAGAACCACAGTATCATCAGCAAATTTAACAATAGAAGTGGAGCTGTGAGAGGACACACAGTCGTGTGTGTAGAGAGAGTAGAGCAGGGGACTCAGAACGCAGCCCTGCGGGGCTCCTACGTTCATGGTGATGGAGTTGGAGGTGAACTGGCCCATTTTCACCACTTGTGGTCTGCCGGTGAGGAAGTCTTGAATCCAGTCACAGAGTGAAGTGTTTAGGCCGAGGTCTGAGAGTTTGACAGCTAGCTTGGTGGGGACTATAGTGTTGAAAGCTGAGCTATAGTCAATGAATAGCAGTCTGACATAGTTGCCATTTTTGCTGTCAATGTGTGTGAGGGAGGAGTGCAGTACCTGAGAGATGGCATCATCAGTAGACCTATTTGGGCGATAGGCAAACTGGAGAGGGTCCAAAGTAGCAGGGATGGAGGAGCATATGTGTTTCTTTAAAAGTCTCTCAAAAACCTTCATGACTGTTGATGTGAGGGCAACTGGACGATAGTCATTCAGGCAAGAGGGTTTACTAAAACAGGCAAGTTTTGGTTTGAGGTGTTCCTGTAATCCTGATCAACCCTCGTCTCTTCTGGAAACCTCTGTGCAGAGTGGACATTAAATATATCACACTATTAATAATTCATACACTCTCAGAAATAAAGGTACAAAAGCTGTCACTGGGGCGGTACCTTTTCAAAAGGTACATGTTTGTACCTAAAGGGTCCATTTTGGTACCTTAAAGGTACATATTAGTACTTAAAGTGTACATATTTGAACCTAATAGGTACAAAAGTGTACCTTTTGAAAAGGTACCGCCCCAATGACAGCTTTTGTACCTTTATTTCTGACAGTGTATGATGCTTTGTGTGAGGAACAGACCCAAATCTAAGCCACTATTCACTGGAAAATCTCACATTTCAGTTGCATTCAGATTTAAAAAAAAATCATGCATCAACATGCATTGTGCATTATGTTCAGTGAGATGTTCAGTGATCTACAGCAATGATTTATTAAAAGATCTCATAGAACAGAAACACAAACAGCACTGAAATGCTTTGACAAACACTTTTTCTTTCCTGTTTTGACACATTCTCTATTGAAACACGAAGCTTGGATGGGAAATATTGACAATCTTTTTAAAAATTACCAGCAGGCTTCAGTTCAGTCAGATGAATCATGATTTATTCAGAGTCAGATGATCAATATTCTTGGTTGATTTCCCCAAAAGAGAAGGTTTAACGTGACTGCTGCTGATGAGAACGAATGAACCGTCTCTCTGTGTTTTGTCCAGGTCGTGGCTATCGTGATGGACCTGCTGACCGATCTGCAGATTCTGCGGGATCTGTTTGAGGCGTCCAAGCGTGGCGTCCCCGTCTACATTGTGCTGGACGAGCAGGGAGCGCCGCACTTTCTGGACATGTGCAGCCGGCTGCAGGTCGGAGCTCCGGAGCTGAAGGTACACAACTAAAACCAGAAAAACATGCAATTTAATTAAAAATACAATAAACATTAACTGAAATAAAATAAAACATTTAAAAAAAACTTAAACTACTAAAATAACTACAACTTAACTAAAAAATAAAATACTAATTTATATAGACATAATAAAAAAAATAATACATAATAAAAATGACAACACAAATCACCAAAACTTTAACTAAAATAAGTTAAAGGAAAATCATTGAGGAACCAAAAATGGTTCTTCTATGGAATCAAAAACACTCTTTTGCAACCTTTATTTTTAAGAGTCAAGTCAAGTTGAGCTTTATTGTCATTCTGCTACATGTGTGGACATATAGTGGAACAAAATGTCGTGTCTCGCAGGACCACGGTGCTACATACCAGTTAAACATAAGATAAACATACAACAATGCAAGTATAAGAAAAACAATAGAGCTATACAACAGTTAACCATCTGACTATACATATAATATAAATACTATAACTACTATACATAGTTGACTACACATACACAAACTGAGACTGTACAAAAACTTTACATAAATACTGTACATGAAATTGTGCAAAAAATATATATATTTTGTACATTAAATTGTGCAGAAGGGATATTTTGTGAGAAGCAGCGCATAGTGCAAAATGATTTTGTAGTGCAATGCACAAGTAAACATATTATCCTATTGAGTCGTTGTAGCAGGGAGTGTTTATAGAAAGTGTCTAGTTTGCATATAGTGGGATGAGTGTGTTACTACAGGTGGTTTGTATAGCCCACTCACCTGTGTGTAGCACACTCAGAATTGCACTTAGGAAAATTGTCAACAGTTTTAATGAGTTGGGGGGAGGGGGCTGAGGTGTTCATGGTTTCAGAGGGGGTCAGGGAGATTGGAGTTAAGAGCTCTCACAGCCTGGGGGAAAAAGCTGTTGAGCAATCTGACAGAGTGAGCTTTGATACTCCGGTACCTTCTACCTGATGGCAGGAGCTGGAAGAGGTTGTGGGAGGGATGGGTGGAGTCCTTCACGATGCTGGAGACCTTGCTGGAGCATCGTGCAAGGAAAATATCCAGGATGGAGGGGAGAGGGGCACCGATGATCTTTGCGGCAGTGTTCACTGTCCGTTGTAGGGTCTTGCGGTCAGCAGCACTGCAGTTCCCATACCAGACAGTGATGCAGAGGGTCAGAACACTCTCAATGGTGTCCCTGTAGAAAGTGGTGAGGATGGGTGGAGGGAGACTTGCCCTTTTCAGCCGGCGGAGAAAGTGTAGGCACTGTTGTGCCTTCTTGGAGAGTGACATGACGTTGGTGGTCCAGGTGAGATCCTCTGTGATGTGCACCCCCAGGAATTTAGTGCTGCTGACTCTCTCCACGGTTGAGCCATCGATGGTCAGTGGGGGGTGGTCAACAGAGTTTCTCCTGAAGTCCATCACAACCTCTTTTGTCTTCCCCACATTGAGGGACAGGTTGTTAGCACCACACCGTTCAGCCAGCTGTGCCACTTCCTCTCTGTAGTGCGTTTCATCGTTGTTTCTGATGAGGCCTGCCACTGTTGTGTCATCAGCGAACTTGATGATGTGGTTGGAGCTGGACTTGGCAGTGCAGTCATGGGTCAGCAGCGTGAAGAGCAGCGGGCTGAGCACACAGCCTTGTGGGGCACCTGTGCTCAGTGTGGTAGTGCTGGAGGTGTTGCGGCCGACACGGACTGACTGAGGTCTTGCAGTTAAAAAGTCCAGGATCCAATTACATTGGGAGGTGTTAAGGCCCAACAGGATTAGTTTGTGGATGAGCTGTTGTGGGATTATT
Source organism: Schizothorax lantsangensis (assembly GCA_027422415.1). Classification (NCBI taxonomy): domain Eukaryota; kingdom Metazoa; phylum Chordata; class Actinopteri; order Cypriniformes; family Cyprinidae; genus Schizothorax; species Schizothorax lantsangensis. Next base: position 35,475,750 of record CM049853.1, read on the forward strand.
GTGTTGAATGCTGAGGCGAAGTCGATGAACCGCATTCTTACATAAGCGTCTTTCTGTTCCAGGTGAGAGCTAGGTGGAGAGTGGTGGATATTGCATCGTCCGTGGAACGGTTTGGACTGTATGCAAACTGGAATGGGTCCAGTGTGTTTGGGAGACTGGACTTGATGTGATGCATGACTAACCTCTCAAAGCACTTCATCATGATTGGGGTCAGTGCTATGGGACGATAGTCATTCAGACAGGACACAGGTGATTTCTTTGGTACTGGAATTATGAAGGTGGTTTTGAGACATGTGGGGACGACTGCCTGGCTCAGCGAGGTGTTGAAGATATCTGTTAGGACATCCGTCAGCTGTGCAGCACAGTCTTTCAGTACATGGCCAGGTATGTTGTCAGGGCCCGCAGCCTTTCATGGGTTAATCCTTGATAGGGTCTTCCTTACATCGGCTGGAGAGAGACAGAGTACCTGGTCGTTTGGAGATGTGAGTAGTTTCTGTGCAGGTGTGTCGTTCTGCATCTCAAATCGTGAGTAGAAGTGGTTGAGTGCATCTGGTAAGGATGTGTCATCGTCACTGGCCTGTGGCGGGGGCTTGTAGTCAGTGATGGTCTGAATGGCTTGCCACAGGGTCCGAGTGTGTTTACGGTCACTGAAGTTGTTGTTGATTTTTTTAGCATATTGATGTTTTGCCGCCTTGATGCCATGAGACAGATTGGCTCTTGCTGTTTTGAGAGCTGCCTTGTCTCCTGATCTGAATGTCTCATCTTGGATTTTTAGCAGCCCGCGAACCTCTGCTGTCATCCATGGCTTCTGGTTGGCACGTGTGGTGATGGTCTTGGTGACTGTCACATCATCTATGCACTTTTAGATGTAAGCTGTCACAGTTTCAGTGTACTCCTGCAGGTTTGTTTGGTTGTTGTAGGTGGCCGCCTCTTTAAACATGTTCCAGTCTGTGTCCTGGAAGCAGTCCTGCAGTGCTGAGGTAGCATTGTCTGGCCATACCGTGATCTGCTTTTGAACCAGTTTGGCAAGTTTGAGAAGTGGTCTGTATGCTGAGATTAGCATAACAGAGATGTGGTCCAAGTACCCGAGGTGGGGGCGGGATTCAGCTTTGTATGCATTTTTCTCTGTTGTATAAACAAAGTCCAGTGTGTTGTTTACCCTTGTTGCAAAGTTCACATGTTGGTAGAACTTTGGCAAAACTGTCTTTAGGTTTGTGTGGTTGAAGTCACCGGCTATGATAAAAAAGCCGTCAGGGTTATTTGTTTGTTGTTGTTGAAGCCTATTCCTCATAAAGCAAAAACTATATTTTTTAAAATATATATTTGCTTAAATTTGTTTCAAATTAATACCTGGCCATTTAGAAGTTAGCAGTCATTTCAGCTGATGTTTAGTGGTTTGTGTTTCCATCAGAATGTCCGGACTCGGACCGTGAAAGGAATCGGGTTGAATCTGTCCGTGGGGAGAATCCCGGGAAACGTCCTCAGCAAGTACATGCTCATCGACGGAGACAAAGTCATGTTTGGAACATACAGGTGAGTCTGAACCTCCTACTACATGATGCTCTTCATAGAGTAGAGCAGGGGAAACACCCCCTTAAAGATTGTGTTCTTGAAGTTTTCAAGTTATTAGATATTTAATTAAAAAAAAAATCTAACAAAGTGGTGTAAAATGCCCCGCAGTCTGACAAAGCAATTTGCTTTATACATTTACTGCAAAATCAGAGTACAGGCAGTTTTAGCTTAAAATTCAAGAGAATATAATCAATAATTATGAATTACAAAATTATAATAGCGTATTTGAAAAATATTGTTGGCTGATGCTACCTGGCTTTCTAACTGATGCTAACTTGAGGTAATATTTAAATATAAAGTTCAAATATTTTATTCAACCAACTAGTTAGAATACATTTTATTGAAAAACAAAGGATTTGATGATCAGAACATAGTCACTACAGTAATTAATCCATGTTCATTGGGGGTGTACTATTATTTACCCCACTGACTATTTTTGAGAAAACAAATTGTCATTCTGCAAATATAATTATATTTTTATTAAATAACACCTACTCGCTATCTACAGGCCCTACTGTTCTCATGTCATATATGTGACCCTGGAGCACAAAACCAGTCATAAGGGTTACTTTTTTTGAAATTGAGATTTATACATAATCTGAAAGGATAGGAAAAAATTATAGGACAATATTTGGCTGAGATACAACTATTTGTAAATCTGGAATCTGAGGGTGCAAAAAAATCTAAATATTGAGAAAATCATCTTTAAAGTTGTTCAAATGAAGTTCTTAGCAATGCATATTACTAATCAAAAATGAAGATTTGATATATTTACGGTTGGAAATTTACAAAATATCTTCATGGAACATGATCTTTACTTAATATCCTAATGATTTTTGGCATTAAAAAAAATCTATAATTTTGACCCATGCAATGTATTGTTGGCTATTGCTACAAATATACCTGTGTTACTTATGACTGCTTTTGTGCTCCAGGGACACATATAACTGTGATGTTCTACAAAACAATAAGCTTTAAAACACTTTTTTCTTACTGCTGAAAATTAGATCATTTACAGTGAAATCCGTTTTCTCTCAGATACATCACCAGTGTAAGCTTCATAGTGAATAAAACTTCTCCATCACTCTATCGTAGTCCATAGTTACAATAAAAAATGTTCTTGATTTATCTTGTGATTATGTCATCTATGGCTGTGTTTGTGTCTCTGCAGTTTCTCCTGGAGCTCTTCTCGAATGGACAGAAACATGATCACGGTGATGTCGGGGCAGGTGGTGGATTTCTACGATAATGATTTCCGAGAACTTTACGCCAACTCTGACAAACTGGACCTCTTTAAGGAGTTTCACGTCAGTAAGCCCCAAACAGGAACGCTGTCGCGGGCCCCGGTGCCCAAACGCACCACAGTGGCCACTTCTCGCTTCCAGGTCAATCTCGGAGACGCCTCGCGTGGAGATCTGAAAGTGCCAGCGCACAAATATCACAACCCAAAATACCTGCTAGCGCTCGGACAGATCCCGGGACCCTCGGAGCCGCTGCAGGACTTCTTCGATAAGATGGAGCCGCCCGATCCGGCTCAACAGGACCTGGAGAATCACACAGAAGAGCTGGAGAACATCACACCCGCTCCCTCTCAGCCCGAGAAGAAAGAGTCCAAGAAATTCAAAACACTCACAATGCGCTTAAAGAAAGGAAAGAAGGACAAGACGAGTGACGAGGTTATTGAAGATAACGCAGCGAACCCTTCAGACGACGCGTCTAAAAACACACTCACCAGAGACGAGACGCAGGACAGCCTCAAGAAGAAGAAGAAGAGAGGACTCATGAGCTTTTTCAGAAGATGCTGAATGAGGATTGTTTTAATCATACTGTTTTAAATGACTCCTGAAGACTGTTAACCCTCATGTTTACAGAACACGTGACTCCTGATGTGTTCCTGAGTGTGTTTGTGATATTCTCAGCTCAGTGTTCATATGTTTTATAGTGATAGTAAAACCTTCTAATGATGTACAATGCTTGATGAGGAAACCTAGTAATGATTCAATTACATTAAAGGGGATGTTTAGGGTTGAAACTGTGTTTCTGATATCTATCTATCATTCTGAAAATCTGTGAAAAAGGGGAAAATGGTGCATAAAGAGACTGGTTGCACTTTTATTTTACAGAACATGTGCTTACATAACAATGCACTGTAATATAAGGTAAGTACATGTGCTATGGTTAGGTTTAGGGGTACGTCCAGGGTTATTACCTAGTTATTGTAATTACTTAGTATGTACATGTGGAACAGAGACTATATTTCAATTCAGAAAGGTTTATTTGTATAGTGCTTTTCACATTTATCCCAGCTAACAGACACATGTATGTCAAGGTTATTTCAAAGTAATGAATAAACGTTCTTCCAGTTACTAGAATGTTTGTTCAAAGTTATGTTCTTTAATAATGTTCTCAAAATGTTAGTTATTTTTATGTCATTCATAGAATGTTGGTGAAACAATTTATTTTGTAACATTTTTCAAATGTTACACCTTGTTTCAGAGAGCATTCAAAAGTAATAATGTTTGCAAAATGATCAAATGGAATGTTTTCTTAATGTTTACATAATCAAGGGGAAAAAAGTTTAAAAAATGGACATTTTGAACGTTCAGAGAACATTCATAAACAATGTTTTCAAAACTGGGAACGTCAGCAAAACGTGATAAAATAAAATAGTTTACAAAAAACTAAAGCTGTTGTGTGATATTTTTTTGGCTAACTTTCTCTTGGCTTCAAACACACGTGCTCTTCAAATCCCACCTACTGAAGACACATCAGCCAATCCGATGTCAGAGGAGCCAAATATACAAAATGATTGACAGGTGAAGAAACTCAAAGTAGTTTCTGATTGGCTCATGATGAGTGACGGTCTTTTATAGACGCGCTGCGCTCGCCCTCTGCTGCTGGACCTGAGCATCACACACACTTCACTGAGCTGATACAGCAATAACAGCCTATGATCTCGTGACCTTCACAGGAGAACACATTCAATTCAAGTTTATTTGTATAGCGCTTTTTTACGATACAATCGTTGCAAAGCGCGTTACAGGAAATTAAGTTTCTACAATATATTTATACATTGTAGAAACTTAATATATTAACTTATTTGTTAATTCTGTATGTTGTTGGGGGATCAGAGGTTGGCGTCCTCTGAGGTCCTCTGAGGGGTCGGCATCATCTCTTCTCAGGTGTTTGGTCATCTCAGATCATTTAAGGGTTGAATCCAGACTGAAGCTTGTGAAGGATGTTAATCAGAGGCAGAAACCGAGAAACAAAGAGACATAATTAGCGTAGCTGTTGTTCCATCCAAGCTAAAGAATAATAATGTGCGTTTGATCAGATATAACTGCAGTACAAGATTATGAGATGCATTATGTGAATGCTTGGCTAAAGAGATGTGTCTTTAATCTAGATTTAAACAGAGAGAGTGTGTCTGAACCCCGAACGTTATCAGGAAGGCTATTCCAGAGTTTGGGAGCCAAATATGAAAAAGCTCTACCTCCTTTAGTGGACTTTGCTATTCTAGGTACTACCAAGAGTCCAGAGTTTTGCGACCTTAGGGAGCGTGATGGATTGTAGCGAGATAGAAGACTAGTTAGGTACACAGGAGCTAAACCATTTAGGGCCTTATAGGTAAGTAATAATATTTTGTAACTGATACGGAACTTAATAGGTCGCCAGTGCAGAGAATGTAAAATTGGGGTAATATGATCATATTTTCTTGACCTGGTAAGGACTCTAGCCGCTGCATTTTGGACTACTTGTAGCTTGTTTATTGAAGATGCAGGACAACCACCTAGCAGTGCATTACAATAGTCCAGTCTAGAGGTCATGAATGCATGAACTAGCTTTTCTGCATCAGAAACAGGTAACATGTTCCGTAGCTTGGCAATGTTTCTAAGATGGAAGAATGCTGTTTTTGTAACATTGGAAATATGTTTTTCAAAAGACAAGTTGCTGTCTAATATAACACCCAGATTTTTGACTGTAGAGGAAGTAACAGGACATCCGTCTAGTTGCAAATTGTAATCCAAGAGATTCTGTGTACTGTTATTTAGTCCAATAAGTAATATCTCTGTCTTATCTGAATTTAATAGGAGAAAATTATTGGTCATCCAATCTTTTACATTTTTAACACACTCGGTTAACTTAGATAATTTAGAAGTTTCATCTGGTTATGTTGAGATATATAGTTGAGTATCATCAGCATAACAATGGAAACTAATCCCGTATTTTCTAATAATATTACCAAGGGGCAACATGTATACTGAAAATAGCAGAGGACCTAGGACAGATCCTTGTGGTACTCCATACTTTACTGGTGATAATTGAGATGACTCCCCGTTTAAATAAACAAAGTGGTAGCGATCGGACAGGTAGGATCTAAACCATCTTAAAGCCTGCCCTTGAATACCTGTATAGTTTTGTAATCGATCTATGAGTATGTCATGATCTATAGTGTCGAACGCAGTGCTAAGATCAAGTAAAACTAGCAATGAGATGCAGCCTTGGTCTGACGCAAGAAGCAAGTCATTTGTAATCTTAACAAGTGCAGTTTCTGTGCTATGGCGGGGCCTGAAACCTGACTGAAATTCTTCACAGAGATATTTTTTTGCAAGAAGGAGCACAATTGAGCAGACACAACATTTTCTAAAATCTTAGACATAAACGGAAGATTTGAGATGGGTCTGTAATTTGCCAGATCACTAGGATCTAGTTGTGGCTTCTTAATAAGAGGCTTAATAACTGCCAGCTTGAATGGTTTTGGGACGTGACCTAAAGATAACGATGAGTTAATAATATTGAGAAGCGGTTCTTCTGCTACAGGTAACTCTTTCAGTAATTTAGTGGGTACAGGATCTAATAGACATGTTGTTGGTTTAGATGCAGTGATAAGTTTATTTAGCTCTTCCTGTCCTATAGTTGAAAAGCACAGCAGTTTTTCTTTGGGTGTGATGAATGAAGATGAAGTACTAGACGCCGTAGAATCTACATTAGTTATTGTATTTCTGATGTTATCTATTTTATCAGTGAAGAAATACATAAAATCATTACTATTAAACTGAGAGGGTGTCACGAATCTGGTCTGTGAACTTTTGTTTACTCACCACCAGAGGTCACTCGCTCACCAAATTGACTCTTGCACTACACTACTGTTGCACGTCACACACAGACTACAATTCCCATCATCCATTGCACTGACGACACACACAGCTGATTACACTGATCACACAGCTGATTGCACTGATTACACAGCTTACTTAAGCCATGGACTTCCTCGTCCTCTCTGCCGAGTATTGTTCTGTGTATAACACTCTCCTAGTTTTAGCTGCCCTACCGAGCCGTTCTGTGTTTATGTTTAGCTCCGAGTCTGGTTCTGCATTTAGCACTCTCCAAGTGTTAGCTGCCTTACTGAGCCATATTGTGTTCTCTAAGTTTAGTTTATTTTTGTTTATAGTCTCGTTTCCTGTTTCCTGCCCTTGTATCGTGTATTAACCCTTGTCTCACCGTTTCGGACTCTGTGTATACCTCGTTTTGGATTTTTGCTCAGGTTATCGGACTACCCCTCTTCTCAAGCCCTCTGGATATCGTTCGCCGATCAAAGACCCATGCTTGCCCTGGGATTACTCTGTGTCTTGCCATTGCCATACCTGTTTGCTGTTTATTGAACCATGCCTGTTTATGACCACGCCTTTGAATAAAGCTTGCACATGGATCCGCACGTCTTACGTCTCGTTCGTCCCGTTACAGAGGGAATATTTAGATCGGGTGACGTCTGGTTAGTTGTTAATCTAGCAACTGTGCTAAATAAAAACCTTGGATTGTTTTGGTTATTATCTATGAGTTTGCGGATATGCTCGGTCCTGGAAGCTTTTAGAGCCTGTCTATAGCTGGACTGTTTTTCCACGCAATTCTAAAAACTTCCAAGACAGTTTTTCTCCATTTGCGCTCAAGATTATGATTTTTTTTCTTGAGAGAATGGGTATAACTGTTGTACCATGGCGCAGCACGTTTTTCTCTAACCTTTTTTAATTTGATGGGGGCAACAGTTTCTAACGTATTAGAGAAGATAGTGCCCATGTTGCTAGTCATTTTGTCTAGTTCATTTGTATTTATGGGTACACAGAGCAGCTGAGATAAATCAGGCAGGTTATTTGTGAATCTGTCTTTAGTGGCTGGAACAATAGTTCTGCCTGGACGATAACGTGGGGCCCTACAGTTAATATCAGTAATACGCAGCATGCACGATACAAGGAAATGGTCAGTAACATCATCACTTTGAGGTACGATATCTATATCAGTAAGATCAGTTCCATGCGATATAATTAAATCTAGCGTGTGATTATAACGATGAGTAGGCCCGGTGACATTTTGCTTGACTCCAAAAGAGTTTATTAGGTCAGTAAACGCAAGTCCTAATGCATCATTTGGATTATCAACATGAATGTTAAAATCTCCGACAATTAGCGCTTTATCAGCATTAACCAATAGGTCTGAGAGGAAATCTGCTAATTCTTTTAGAAAATCTGTATATGGCCCTGGCGGTCTATACACAGTAGCCAGAGCAAGAGATAGGACAGATTTATTTTGCATATCTGACAGTGTAACATTAAGCAGAAGTATTTTGAATGGGTTAAACCTGTATCCTGTTTTCTGCGTAACATTGAGAATCTCACTATATATTGTTGTGACACCGCCACCACGACCAGTCTGACGGGGCTCATGCTTATGACAGTAGCTTGGTGGAGTAGACTCATTTAGACCAATATAATCATTTGGTTTAAGCCAGGTTTCAGTCAAACAGAGTACATCAAAACTATTATCTGTGATCATTTCATTTACAATTACTGCGTTGGGTGTGAGTGATCTAATGTTTCGGAGCCCAAGCTTTAAAAATAATTTTTGTTAATTTATTTTGCATTTTTCTGGTTTAATCACAATCAGATTTTTTCTAGATCTTGCATTCAATTTATATTTTGACCTCACTATTCGGGGAACAGACACAGTATGTATAGATTGGACAACGCAATTACTTCTATCATTAAAGTGGGTAGAACAAAAGTCATCATAGCAGTTATTTGAGAATTGGCTTACTAGTCATACATGAAGTGCGTCATTTGGGACACGGACAGAAATGCACTTCTGCTTTTATTCAGTGTGTGACATTGTTTAGCTGGATCTCTCACTCTCTCTCTCTCTCTCTTCTGTGTGTGTGTGTGTGTGTGTGTGTGTGTGTGTGTGTGCGTGCTGCAATACCTCTGACCACAGTGGATTTACTGCAATAGCTCTGAAGAGGAAGTGACCACAGATGAGTGTTAATGTAATGAGCAACACTCCAGTGTTTTAGTCAAGACTACTTAAACAGAAACTGAGACCAAGACCAGGCAATCAAATAAAATCACAAATAAAACAATAAATTAATCTTCGCGCTACAGAGGCGGAACAGAAATTGCATCCCAATTTTTACAATTACAACTGCATGAATAATGTTATGAGATTAATGTTTTATACAATTTTGAATATAGAAACATGATGAAAAATAAAATGATAGCTTTAAATATAAAACTAAATCCATCTTGAATAAAATCCCACGGCCTCATATTCTGAGGCCTAGACAAGACTGAAACCTTCAAAAACTGGTCTTGGCTGTACAGCATTATTACATTCACTAATGAAAATATGAACAGGAAAATATATCTGTCCATCATAAGAACATGTTTCCTCAGATGCTCCTCAGTGTTCTTGAGATGATGGAGAAACATCTCGATCTCAGCGACTCATGAGGCTGCTTGTGTTACTGGTTAAATCAGAGGATTTTAGCATCATAAACACTACAAATAAGCTATTTAAAGTGCCCTGGACCTGCATGAAACGACCAGCAGATGTCACATGCTGCTGTTCTGATGGAGGAAGTGAAAGCAATGAGGTCATTTCACGTTTCCCTTTTTAAATGCTGCTGTTGCGTGAATATAGACCAGAGCGCAGAGCTTTCATCCTTCCTACATATGCTAGAAGATTCTATTCCTGTTTGATTCTGCAATCATCTTTAGTGACACAGATTCATCTTCCTCTAAAACTCTGAGATCACGTTTCAGAAGTTTAAAGTAAGACACACACACATTTAGTCATTTTACATTTTACATTTAGTCATTTTGCAGATGCTTTTATCCAAAGCGACTTACAATTGGGGAATACATAAAGCGATTCATCTTAAAGAGGCAATCAGACAGAGGAAGTGCTCGTAACAACAAGTCTCAGTCATTGTTCAAATAAGTACAAGCTAGCAAAGGAAGGAATAGATAAAGAGAAACTTTTTTTTTTTACTTTTTTTTTTTTAAGTTTAGGATGAAGTCAAGTAGTGTCGAAAGAGATGAGTTTTCAGTTGTTGTTTGAAGATTGACAGTGATCCAGCATTCCGGATAGGGGTGGGAAGATCATTCCACCAGCCAGGAACGGTGAACGAGAATGTTCTGGAGAGTGATTTTGAGCCTCTCTGTGATGGTACCACAAGGCGTCGCTCACTAGCGGATCTCAGACTTCTGGAGGGGATGTAGATTCGTAATAGTGAGTGGAAGTAGGAGGGTGCTGAGCCTGTGGTCGTTCTGTATGCAAGCATCAGTGTCTTGAACTTGATGCGAGCTGCCACTGGTAGCCAGTGCAAGGAGATAAAGAGAGGTGTAACATGGGCTCTTTGAAGACCAGTCGTGCCGCTGCATTCTGAATCATTTGTAGAGGTTTGATTGTGTTTGATGGAAGTCCAGCCAGAAGAGCATTGCAGTAGTCCAGCCTAGAAATGACAAGGGCCTGGACAAGAAGTTGTGCAGCATGCTCTGTCAGAAAGGGCCTGATCTTTCTGATGTTGTGTAGTGCAAACCTGCAAGATCGAGCAGTCTTTGCAATGTGCTCTTTGAAGGTCAGCTGGTCATCAAAGATTACACCGAGATTTCTGACCGAAGTTGATGGGGTAATTGTAGAAAAACCTAGCTGGATGGTGAAATCATGCTGTAGAGATACACAGCCACAGCCATATCACCCTGCAGCCCAAGACCGGTTGCCCACTGAAGTTAAGCAGGGTTGAGCCTGGTCAGTACCTGGATGGGAGACCTCCTGGGAAAACTAGTTTGCTGTTGGTAGAGATGTTAGTGAGGCCAGCAGGGGGTGCTCACCCTGTGGTCTGTGTGGGTCCTAATGCCCCAGTATAGTGACGGGGACACTATACTGTCAAAAGGGCACCGTCTTTCGGATGAGACATTAAACCGAGGTCCTGACTCTCTGTGGTCATTAAAAAAAAAATCCCATGACACTCATCTTAAAGAGTAGGGGTTTAACCCCGGTGTCCTGGCCAAATTCCCTCCACTGGCCCTTGTCAAGCATGGCCTCCCAATTATCCATCCACTTGATTGGCTCTATCTCTCTCTCCTCTCCACCTGTAACTGGTGTGTGGTGAGGGCACTGGCGCCGTTGTTCTGTGGCTGCCGTCGCATCATCCAGGTGGATGCTGCATACTGGTGGTGGTTGAAGAGAGACCCCCCACATGATTGTAAAGCGCTTTGGGTGTACAAAAATACACAACAAAGCGCTATATAAATTCCTCATTCATTCATTCATTCAGATGGAGTGGCAGGGAAGACAAGAAGCTCAGTCTTTGCCAGGTTGAGCTGTAGGTGATGTTCTTTCATCCATGCCGAGATGTCTGCCAGGCAGCCAGAGATGCGTGTAGCTACCGTAGGATCATCCGGTTGAAAAGAGAGATAGAGCTGTGTGTCATCAGCGTAGAAATGGTAGGAGAAGCCATGTGCCTGTATGATGGGACCCAGTGATGTAGTGTATGTGGAGAAGAGGAGGGGGTCCAAGAACTGAACCCTGAGGAACTCCAGTGACCAGTTTATGTGCTTTGGATACCTCCCCTCCCCAGGCCACCCTGAAAGACCTACCAGTGAGATAGGATTCAAACCAGCGAAGTGGAATCCCAGTGATGCCCAGTGATGAGAGGGTGGACAGGAGGATCTGATGATTGACAGTGTCAAAAGCAGCAGATAGATCCAGCAGAATGAGGACTGATAATTTGGAATCGGCTTTTGCAATTCGCAGGGCTTCAGTGACTGAGAGTAGCGCAGTCTCAGTTGAATGGCCACTCCTGAAACCTGACTGTTTGGCATCCAGTTTGTTGTTCTGTGAAAGAAACAATGATACCTGGTTGAAGACAACTCGTTCGAGTGTTTTCGCTATGAATGGGAGGAGAGAGACAGGTCTGTAGTTTTCTATATGGTAGCAGATGATTTTAGTAATGTTAACACTTTTGATGAATTTGATCTGGTTTCATCTATCGATATTAGTCATATCATTGCTCAATTGAAACGCCCAGCTACTAGTTGGGATGTTTTGCCTTCAGGTTTGCTTGGTGCGACAGCTGATTTTATTGGACCAAGTATTACATCTATTGTGAACTGTAGTCTCTCTTCTGGTATTTTTCCATCATGTCTTAAGCAAGCGGTCATTCAGCCCCTTCTTAAGAAGTCTGCTTTGGACCCTTTGGAATTCACGAATTATCGGCCAATTTCAAAGCTGCCTTGCATTTCAAAAATACTGGAGAAAGTGGTTTTATCTCAGCTGAGCTCTCAGCTGGCTAATAATGATGTGTTAGATGCTTTTCAGTCTGGTTTTAGGGCAGGACATAGCACTGAATCAGCTTTATTGCGAGTGTCCAATGATTTGTTACTCATTGTAGACTCAGGTAGTCGAGGGGCTTTAATTATGCTCGACCTTAGTGCAGCTTTTGATCTAATAGATCACAATATTCTTATTAATCGTTTAGAACATGTAGTGGGGCTGAGAGGGACTGTTTTAAAATGGTTTTCTTCATATTTGAAGGGACGATCCTTTTCAGTGAGGGTTGGGGAATTTTCATCCTCTTCAGTTTTTCTTGAGTGTGGAGTACCTCAGGGCTCCATTTTGGGGCCTATTCTGTTTTCACTTTTTCTGTTGCCCTTAGGCCTTATTTCTAAAAAACACAGTATGTCTTATCATCTTTATGCTGATGATATTCAGATTTACTTGCCTATTAGATCTGGAGGATCAAGTTCTCATTCATCTTTGTTATTATGTCTTGAGGAAGTGAAGTGCTGGTTAGAGCAAAATCGCCTACAGCTAAATGCGAGTAAATCTGAAGTGATCATGTTTGGGCCAAATAAGGTTGACAGTGACTTAAACGATGTGTTAGGTACATGGACAGCAAATGTGCATTCGCAAATAAGAAATATGGGTGTAATTTATGACTCAGCTCTAACATTTGATCACCAAATTAAATGTGTGGTGAAAAGTTGCTTTTTTCAGTTGAGGACTATTGCAAAAATGAAGTCCTTTTTGTCTGTTCCTGACCTTGAGATAGTATTCATGCATTCATCTCCTCCCGTTTGGATTACTGTAATGCTCTTTATTTGGGAATAAGCCAGCCTCTTATCTCAAAATTGCAGTTGGTTCAGAACGCAGCTGCGAGGCTCCTTACTAGTACAAATAAAAGGGAACCTATTACTCCAGTTTTGGAAAAGCTGCATTGGATTCCGGTTAAATATCGGATTCAGTATAAGGTGTTGCTGTATGTTTTTAAAGCTGTCCATGATATGGCCCCAGAATATATTAAGGACCTGATTCATATGAACTCGTGTAGACCTCAAAGATCATTCAACTGCTTATTGCTCTTAATTCCGAAAACTCGTCTGAAAACTAAAGGGGATCGTGCATTTTCGGTTGCTGGCCCAAGACTGTGGAATACTCTTCCACCTGACATCAGATCTGCACCCTCAGTTGATGTTTTTAAATCTCGCGTGAAAACATATTTGTTTTCTAAGGCTTTTAATTGCTGATTTTTTGATGATGAAACTTGTTTTAATTGTTTTTCTGTTATTGTTGATTATTATTGTAGTTTTGTTGTGTTGCTGTACAGTCCTTTGGTCTACTTTGTAGTGGAAAGGGCTTTATAAATAAAGTAGACTTGAGACTTGAGAAGTGTTTAAAGTAGTTTTTTTGAGCAGTGGGGTTACCCGAGCCTGCTTGAACGCTGTGGGGAAAATGCCTGTGAGAAGGGATGAGTTGATAATGTGTGTGAGTGCCGGTAAGAGTGTGGGAGAGATTGCTTGGAGAAGGTGTGAGGGGATTGGGTCTAGAGGACATATAGGATGGCTGGAGAGGAGAAGTTTGGATACTTGCGCCTCGGTGACGGGACAGAAGGAGAAGAGGGAGTTTCAGCAGTGGATGTGGTTGGTTGGAGGTCATGTGTGTGTGGAGGTGAGAACTGACTACTGATTGTTCTAGTTTTGTCTGTGAAAAAAGTGTCAAAGTCATCAGCTGTTATAGAAGTGGTGGGAGGTGGAGGATGTGGACAGAGGAGAGAATTAAATGTTCTGAAGAGATTACGTGTGTCTGGAGCACTTGATCTTGTTGTGGAAATGTGAGGATTTGGCAGTGTGGACTTCACCTGAGAAAGATGAAAGCAAAGACTGATACCTACTCAGGTCTGACGGATCGTTTGATTTGCACCGTTTTGTCTCTGCTGCTCTGAGTTTGGTCCGATGCTCACGAAGAACATCGGATAACCAGGGGTTAGAAGGGGCAGCCCGTGCTGGCCTGGAGGAGAAAGGACAAATGTCGTCTAGACAAGAGGTTAAAGTAGAGCATAAGGTGTCAGTAGCTGCATTCACATCCAGAGATGAGTAATGGGTAGGTGAGGAAAAAGAGGAGGATACTACAGAGGAAAGATGGGAGGGAGAAAGTAACCGGTAAAGGGGTTGGTGGCGCACGGGTAGCAAAATGTAATTTAAATGTAATGAAGAAATGGTCAGAGATATGTAGTGGCTGTACCAAAATGGTATCTGCTGTACAATTATGTGCGTAAATAAAATCTAGTTGGTTGCCCGATTTGTGCATGCTTGTAGTGGTAAGGCGTTTGAGATCAAATGAAGCTAGAAGTGAATGGAAGTCTGTAGCATAAGGCTTATCTAGATGAATCTTGAAGTCCCCAAAGACTAAGAGTGGAGTGCCATCCTCCACGAAAGAGGACAGCAGCCCGTCCAGCTCCTCTAGGAAGGTGCCTAGAATTTGTCTGGGAGGGCGGTAAATTACCACAATCTGGAGTTTTATAGGAGCAGTTGCAGTAATAGCATGAGATTCAAATGAGTTGTAATTGCATAGGGGAGAGTGGGTTGAGTATTTCCAATTGTTTGAAATGAGCAGACCAGTGCTCCCACCCCGGCCAACTTGACGTGGTATGTGAGAGAAAGAGAAATTGTTAGAGAGAGCAGCTGGGGTTGTTGAGTCTTCTGGACGAATCCAGGACTCAGTCAAGGCCAAGATGCTGAGTGTGAATTGTAAAGAAAAAGCTGAAATGAAGTCAGCTTTGTTGACAGCTGACTGACAATTCCAGAGACCCACAGAGAAAGAAAAGAGGTGTAGTAGAAGATGTAGAGATAGGGCGCAGGTTAGCAGGATTACGTTGCCGTCTGCGTGTGATGTTAGGGCGTGGTTGAGAGAGAACCGGAATGGTTTGGAAACACATGATAGAGGTGGAAGGAAAGAGGAAAGGAGAGTGTGTGAGGGAAGATAGAAATGATACTTAAGTGTCTTGCTCGGTGTCAGTGCTCGGTTAAAGTCGCACAGGAAAAAGTCGTCTGTCTTTACACTCGTCGGTCTTCACACGAGGAGGCTGAACGCTTCCGCATCAGTGCTCGGACATTAAATAAATACACAGTCTAAGATATTAGAGTGAAAACAGCTGTGGCCGTTTTGTAATTAGCACAGCCAAAAGTCTATAGCAGTGCAAATAGCCCAAGACGAAACTAACGCTTAGCACTTAAGCCCACGAAAGGAACAGTGCAAAAGACACAGGCACCTTCTTAGCCGAGGGGCAATTATTGTAATTACCAGTAAGTGCGATCCGAAAATAGGAATCCCTACGTGCGTGTGTGTGTGTGTGTCTGTGTGTGTGTGCTGTGCGTGTGTGTGTGTGTGTGTGTGTGTGTGTGTTGAGAGTGAGAATGACGCTGAGCTTCTTCTTTTAACAAAACCAACAAAAGTCTTGTTTTGTAATGAGTCCTGAAGCACTAATGTGTTTCTGCTCAAACTGTGGAGACAGTTCATTAACAACAATCATCACAGGACATTTAGTCTCAAATACCTTTAATTAAATAATCTATTGTACAACTCATCACATATAATCTTTAACACTGTATGATCTATAATATTTACAAAAGTATTTTACATAAAAAACATTTGCTACAAAGTAATCAAAGTCACTGTGTTTGTCCTGAATGTGTGTTTGCTTTCTGTAATGAATTCAGTCGAATGTTAAACATGAACACAATCTCAGTGTCTCTTCATGAGGTCAAATCAGCATTCACTTCCAAAAAAACACCAGTTATCTCACACGTGTCAGAGTTTCAGAAAACATCCCAATCATGTCTCATCAAATGATGAGAACTAGTGACTCATTTGGCCATATTTTTGCTTTTCCTGATGAATTTCAGGAGCAACGTCTGAGACCAAGTTGATACATCTTACATTTCCTGAGCTAGAGAGAGAAACCTCGGAGAAACGACATTAAAATAAACAGGCAGTGAAAAGATTCTTTCAGAAAAGATCTCAACAATGTCTCAGATGATCTCAATATGAACTCAGCATTCTCTTCAAATGATCAGAGCTGCTTCATTGGTTTATACTCACAACTATTGACTCATTTGAATCTGTATGTCTAAGGACTTTCAAGAGAAACGTCTGAGACCGAGCTGATCTCCTGAGCTTTAATAAATAAGCAGTGCTCTCTTATAGTCATGCCCGTTTGTAGTTGTAGTTCAGTCGTTTCATCAGTTCTCTGCCACTTTGTTGATGACTTTCTTTTTGCGGGTGGACACTAGATCATAGAAGGGGTCTTTTGTGATGCTGGCTCTGTGGAGACACGACACGAGTGTGTTCAGATGAGTCACATGTGTTCAGACGAGTCACGTGTGTTCAAATGAGTCATATGTGTTCAGAGGAGTCACGTGTGTTCAAACAAATCATATGTGGTCAGATGAGTCACGTGTGTTCAAACGAGTCATATGTGTTCAAACGAGTCACATGTATTCAGACGAGTCATATGTGTTCAGATAAGTCCAGTGTGTTCAAACGAGTCATGTGTGTTCAGACGAGTCATATGTGTTCAGATAAGTCCAGTGTATTCAAACGAGTCACGTGTGTTCAGACTAGTCATATGTGTTCAGATGAGTCACGTGTGTTCAGACTAGTCATATGTGTTCAGATGAGTCGAGTGTGTTCAGACGAGTCACGTGTGTTCAAACAAGTCATATGTGTTCAGATGTGTCGTGTATATTCAAACGAGTCATATGTGTTCAGATGAGTCGTGTATATTCAAACGAGTCATATGTGTTCAGATGAGTCGAGTGTGTTCAGACGAGTCACGTGTGTTTACACAAGTCATATCTGTTCAGATGAGTCGTGTATATTCAAACGAGTCATATGTGTTCAGATGAGTCGTGTATATTCAAACGAGTCATATGTGTTCAGATGAGGTCGAGTGTGTTCAGACGTGTCACGTATGTTCACATGAGTCATATGTGTTCAGATGAGTCGAGTGTGTTCAGACGAGTCACGTGTGTTCACATGAGTCATATCTGTTCAGATGAGTCGTGTATATTCAAACGAGTCATATGTGTTCAGATGAGTCGTGTATATTCAAATGAGTCATATTTGTTCAGATGAGTCGAGTGTGTTCAGATGAGTCAAGTATGTTCAAACGAGACATATGTGTTCAGATGAGTCGAGTGTGTTCAGACGAGTCACGTGTGTTCAAACGAGTCATATGTGTTCAGATGAGTCGAGTGTGTTCAGATGAGTCACGTGTGTTCAAACGAGTCATATGTGTTCAGATGAGTCGAGTGTGTTCAGACGAGTCACGTGTGTTCAAACGAGTCATATGTGTTCAGATGAGTCGTGTGTCAGCGTGTGTTCGTACCTGATGGATTCGATCCAGTCATCTCTCTCCTCGGCTGAAGCGGCACAGATGGTGTACGACTGATGTTTCCCTTCCACCACACGTCCATCCGTCTCTGTCTTACACGCCTTGATCTTCTGACCCCGGCTGTTGGGGTTATACAGCTCCAAACAATACTACACACAGGGCAAAGATCACAGGTTAACCTTCACTAATAAAACCACTCACAGACCAAATCAAAGAAACACAGGCTCTGTTCAAACCCTCATGAGCCGCATCACTCTCCAATACAGTCTGGTGTTTGTATGTTTCTCAACTAAAACACGCTACTAACTCAAATAGTCAACTTTTAATTAGACTGAACTATTTTATCAGGATTTTTGTTTTAGTACTGATACTGTGATAGATGACAATGTTCATTTCTAGGCATATATCATGTTGTATTTTGGGTCACTTTTTTCATGTTACATAAATATATTCCACACTCAGTTTATTTATTTGTACTCACTTTTCATGAGGTTTATATTTATTTATTGCAACATGTATTCAGTGATTTCTTCATTGTATTTCGTTTCATATTCCATGAGTTTTTTTTACTTTTTAGACATATTTCAGATGATATTTCATGTTGCATGAAAAATATATGGCATATTTATGCTTAAATTTATTCATTGCAACATTCTATAATGTATTTAATACATATACTAAATGCTTATTTATTTAATTTTGTCTTTTAAATTACTCTATATTTATAATCCTTTTTTTGGCGACAAGGTTCCATTTGCTAATAATGAATAAGCATTTATTAATCTTAGTTTCTTAATCAGCATTTCCTCATAATCTCATAAGAATCTCAACATTTATTACAACATTATTAAAATCAGAAGCTGCATCTGTTAATATTATTTAAATGGACATGATCTGACATGAACTAACAATCAACAATGGTATTTCTATTAACTAAGGTTAACAAAGATTAATAAATACTGTAAATGCAATGCAAATATATGTCACTGTTAGTTAATGCATAACTAACATTAACTTATGGAATCATATGTGACCCTGGAGTACAAAAGCAGTCATCAGTAACACAGGTATATTTGTAGCAATAGACAACAATACATTGTATGGGTCAAAATTATCAATTTTTCCTTTATGCCAAAAATCATTAGGATATTAAGCAAAGATTATATTCCATGGAGATATTTTGTAAATTTCCTACCGTAAATATATCAAAACTTAATTTTTGATTAGTAATATGCATTGCTAAGAACTTCATTTGAACAACTTTAAAGGTGATTTTCTCAATATTTTGATTTTTTTGCACCCTCAGATTCCAGATTTTCAAATATTGTCCTATCATAACAAACCATACATCAATGGAACGATATTTATTCAGCTTTCAGATGATGCATAAAAAACTGACCCTTATGACTGGTTTTGTGCTCCAGGGTCACATATTGTAAAGTGTTACTAATATGTCTTCTCTAGTTTTAGCTGCCTTATTGAATATATTAATTCTGTGATTATGCTTCTCCTTTAGCAGCCGTCCAGACTGCAGTGTAATGTGTCTGTCCACCTTCCGAACAGCTTTCTCACTGCTTCACGAGGCTGTAAGCCGGTCTGTGTGAAGTTCTCACCGGTTTGCGTTGAACCATGACTTCCTTCACACACAGGTTCTCCAGAGGAATGATGCCACGCGGCTCTTTGTCCTGAACACAAACACAGCATCACTCCTGATCTACACCTTCATGCATTCAGAGAGACTCTGCTGTTCTTACCGTAGTATATTCAAAATAATACAGGCAGTTATCGGTCAGGATGAACCAGCGTCTCTTCCACGTCTTCACACGGCCGCCTGCCGACAGATAATATATAACACTCTCAGATGATCGTATTCTTACAGTCTGAGCATGTCAATAAGTGTGATAGCATTTAACTTAACAGATTTACTGTAAAAATAATAAAATCAGTTCTTGATTTTATAGACTTGACTGTTCATGTTATCAGCATTGAAGATCAAAATCTGTTTGTTTTCTGCAGTCAGCAGTGAATTCTGTGAGTTTATTCTTTATAATATCTAATGCATCAGGGCCCGTATTCACAAAACATCTTAAGGCTAAAAGTAGCTCATAACTCGCCGATTTAGGAGAAAATCTTAAAAATAATGGGCGTGTCAGTACTAAATTTAGGACTCATAAATTTTTGCTCTAAGAGTATTTCACAAAGCATTTTAGCTCCTAAATCTGTGAAACGTTACGAGTAGTGAAGAGGAGTCCTAAGCCACAAACTATCCTCAAATAGCTGTTGCCAGCAATCTGCCTCGCAACTTAAACATTTTAGAAACATTTGATGATAATGAGCTTTTAAAAAGGTATCGCCTTTGGTTTTGGAGGTTATCCCAACTCCAGATTTTCCTTTGATTATATCCTTGTTTCCATTAATCAGCTGGACAAGAAGTTACAGCTGTTCTTGAGTCCAGTTTGTTTGTTTCTTTACGTTTGCATGTATTACTATCAGCAACGATTATTCTACTATGTTAATTAAAAGGCTGTTTATATGCATATTCACTTATTATTAGAAGCATACATGTAAGAGGCTGACAATAAGCTGAACATATACTTGTTTTATTAGTGACGCTTAAAACCTTTATTTGCATATGACAATTAACCTTTTTATTTTTAAACCTTTATTTAATTATGGCAACATAACATTGCGCTCTGCAATATTTCTATGAATAAATCTTTGACAGAGACCCCTCCCCTCTCCTATCAGCCAATCATATATGTGTGTAGTTAGTAAGCATGCTGACATCATCCATAGCAACGAGGTAAACCCCGCCCCCTTTACTCTGAACTTAAGACTTCTCTCTGTTCCTCAGAACAAGTTTGTCTCAGCAGCTTTGTGAAGAGCTTTTAAGAGAAAACTCTTAGCTAAAAACTTTTACTGCTGCTATTTAGGAGAACTCTTAGTGCTAAGATCAAATGTTTTGTGAATACAGGCCCTGGTCTCTTGAGCTGGGTTTTACCCAGTTTGAGCAGCCAGCCCTCTCGGTCCGGGTTGAAGAAGGTGTGCGTCAGATCGTTCCCATCATCCTCTGGGATTTTGAAGGGTTCGTTGTGTATGCTGTTGTACAGATTCTGTGATGCAAAAAAAAAAACCCACACATTTTCACCAAAACACATCAAAACCACGACCTTTCTGTTAGTTCTGCTTATTTATGTAAATATACGCCACTGCTGACGAATAAACAACACCAGGGTGACCTTTGTGCTCATTCCCACAAGACATCATCTCGACATGCAGCTTCAGTGTGGCAAATGTTTTTTGGGGGTTTTTTTTAACGTTATTAAATGTTTGCATCATCTTTCATGGAGATTCATATATTTATTCAATAAATGCAATCTGAATAGTAAGACACTATAGAGCTGATACCAATCAAATAAAATTAATATCAACAAAATCCATGTTTGCACTGCAGAAGTGGCAAAGAAACAATCAGGATTTAGATGCATTTACATAAAGTGCTTAATGCAGCTCAAACATGCAATGAATGCATTTACACTGCAGTTACAATTGCAAAAATAATAGAAGATTAATGTGTTAAATATAAAATATACTTAAAATAGAATTCTGAAGTGATACCTTAAATATGAACTAAACCCAATAGTAGGTTTCGACAAATTATTACTTCACTTATTCGACTGATTCATTTAAAATGAATGGAGTGACTTGCTGATTTCAGAGCCGTGTACAAGTATTAATATTTAGGCCATAGAAAGATATGCTAACAATAATAAATTAGTCGAATTCAGCAGCTGCCTTCATGAATGGCTTTTTGAATCATTGACTCTTTGAAATTTGATTAAAAACACTGAATCATTCAGGAATGAAACTGAGTTGATCAGAGATGCAATGATTGGAGAAATACAGCAAAACAGTCCAGACAATACTGTCTAAAAGGTACATCACTTAATACAAACTTGAACATAACATTAGCATTTATTTATTTATTTTTATACCATTGTATAAAGTATAACATTGAGATGGTAAAACGAGCATCTGGTATTTCTGAACTGGTCTAGCACTAGCAGCATCATGTGACCAGCGAGGGCTGATTGTGATTGGCTGCTCACCGTCAGAAGGTCGTTGGGCAGATCTTGACCGTTGTTGATCCCGCGGTTCATGCTGATGAATCTCTCGAGCGTGGTCTTGTCCTTCACGTTGGGATTGTGCAGACTCGTGTTCAACATGATGATGGCAAACGACAGAATATAACACGTGTCTGATGATCATAATCACACACAACAAACACTTTCAACGACTTCAGCTCAGACTGATCAGCAAACTCAATGATATTTGACCATTATGAGTATCTGCGTGATTAATTAATTGATTTGCCAATACATAATAAACTGTTTTTTTACTGTACTATGAGTTATTATTTGTCATTCTTTCAAAAAAATATTCAGGCCTAAATTTGAATTGCATAAAAAATATCCATTTGAATTACACAATATTAATATAAATTAATCAACTTAATGTGATGCATGTCAGTCTATTTGACATTTTATTAAATATTTGCATTCATTAGATTGTATTTACATAATTATATATTCAGTGCATTTATTCAAATCGCTTAGAAGCAGAATAACCCATATGGCAAAAAATATATATGCTATATAATATATTTTAAATATATGCCAAATATAAGTTGTAAACAGTGAAGCTCACTGAAATATATTTTTGAAATAGAAAATATACCAAAATATATTTGTAGATGTATTTCAGGGGCAAGAAAATACAATGCAAATGTGGATGGGATAGGCAAAAGATCACAATTAATAATTATTTAATTATGCTATA
This sequence comes from Schizothorax lantsangensis, assembly GCA_027422415.1. NCBI lineage: Eukaryota > Metazoa > Chordata > Actinopteri > Cypriniformes > Cyprinidae > Schizothorax > Schizothorax lantsangensis. The sequence continues at coordinate 35,498,164 of CM049853.1, forward strand.
TATATATATATATATATATATATATATATAGTATTTTTTGAATATTGTAAAGTATGTTCTTTGCACAATTTTATTCAAATGTGTTATATTCATACATGTTACAGACAACAGAGTTTTTCTTCAAATGTGACAAATGTGAATGTATTTTCTTGGATCGAAATATATCACGGAAATTATATTTTTAAATGTTTTTATATATATATATATTTTTTTTTTTCCAAAAATGGGCAAAAATGGTAGGAAATATATTTACGCAAATATATTTTAAAGCAAATTTTAGCAAATGTATTTTTGTATATCTTGAAATATATTTAGAATATATTTGAA
>CM049853.1:35510990-35535990 GCA_027422415.1 Schizothorax lantsangensis
TAAGATGACACACATCTTTATGTTTGTCTTTATAAGTTATAAGATTTCAGCTGCAAAGAAAAATCAGACCGTCTGTCGAGTTAATGCATGTTTATAATGTATGCTCTTTGTGGTAGAAACATCAATATTTCAATATCTCAAAGCAAGCAGTTTCTGTGAAATGCATAAGATACTTAAAAAAACACCAGACGGTGAAGAATCTGCGTTCACTGCAGATCACGACGGCTCCTTAAAGACACAGTTCACCTAAAAAAACATTCTGTCATTGTTTACTCATCTTCAAGATGTTTCAAACCTGTATGATGTTCTTTCTTCTGCTGAACATGAACAATATTTTAAAGAGTATTGATAAGCAAACAGTTGTCAGTTTCTATTGACTTCCATAGTATGGAAAAAAATACTATGGAAGTCAATGTCTACGGTCAACTGTTTGCATATCAACATTCTTCTGCTTTTGAGTGAACTATGCCTTTAATATTGTTGAAAAACCCTGTAGCGTGTATTTCATCATCTCTCATGATCGTTTTTCATTCAGTGATGTGACGCGTGATGAAGATGAGCGGTCTGTGGTTGAATAGTTTATTAAGTGGTGTGACACTAACCAGCCCAAATAAACAAGTCTTGAGAGCTCATCTCCTCCAGGCGTTGCCATGGCAATGGCTCTTACATGCAAATGTGTTCCGATTAAAATAGTAAATAACAAAGAGCGTCTTCAGATTCATTAGAAGATCTATTTCGAGTTGAAAGTGAAGATAAAAGAGCTTCTCTCGGCACAAGCATGAGGCTGATTTAGTGCTGCAGTCAATGAGTCAATGCCTTCGCTTCTCAAGCCGCATATACGGTCAATATCCAGTCAATCATACGTATTTGTGTTCTACGGTACTTTTAATCCAAACCCTGGAGAGAGAGGCATCGGTTACAGAGCTGTCTTATCAAATTCACGTCTCATTTCAGTTTCTGGGTTAAAACCATATAAACACAGTGTTTATCTTACATTTGAGACTGTCAACAAGCTCCGTAGCATCATATTTGAGTAGATTTATATTACTATATAGCTTTACAGTGCCATTGCATTTATGTGTATTTCATCGTTTCAGCTTCTCAATTCTGATCTATTATTGATCTGGTATTGAGATGGACCAATAGTAATGATAGAAGCGTATTGTCATTATGGCAGCATGATTGGCCAATCACAGCACAATGATTGATCATGTGATTGATCACCTGAACACAAGCAAAGAAGGAAAACGTAACTTCGTTTTGAAACTTTGTCCAGTGTTGAACAGTTACTTTAGAAATGGGTGATTTGTATTATTCAGTAATGTGTAGCAAGTGCAAGTAAACACCAGCCGCATAAAAACAGTACTCCGTGACATGCATTAATTACACAATAAAGTCCCAATGAATTATTTTGCACATGCAGATATTCTGCGTGGAATGGGCTTGTTGACTTTAAAATTGAAGAAAACACACACACACCAATGGGAAGCATTAGGAATCAGTTTATCATAAGCCCCAATTTAACTTTACCGATAAATCCTTGCGTAGTAAAGAAGATCTGAGAATTATTTTCTATGCAAAGTATTTCAGCAATCACGTTGTGTTTCCCATATTTTCTGTCGTTTGTTTAGAATCAGATATAATGATTCCAAATCACGAATGAATCACTGTTTAGAGTCGATTCTTTTCCATTAGTGTAACGGTCTGACCGAATCGGTTCGTGGTTCGGACAGTTTGCCGAGGTTTCTCACTCCTTAAAACAGTAATGCAATAATTACAGACCAGCAAAAATCTTGTTTGTCAGTGATGAAGAAGGTAAGTTGAACACCTGCAGCATGTGAAGACATTTTCCTGAATGAAAGAGAATTGAAACGTTGGTTACTTATGTAACCGTGGTTCTATGAATGGAGGAAGACCGGACCGCCAGAGGGCAGAATATCATCCTGTCCTCCTCTTTGTCCAGAAACTAATATAAAAGCTGTCACCTAGTGACCTAAATTATGTGTTTGTCAATAAACACCTCCTTAGATGTCATCTCTTCCTCAGAGTCTTCTCGTTAACCCGAGTGACCAGAGGCTTTGGCAGTATAACTCTATAGTTACCAATAAGGACAATCTGACTCTGTACAGAAGTCCAGTCAAGTCATCTTTATTTATATAGCATTTTATACAATACTGATTGTGTCAAAGCTGCTTTATCATGTCAGCAGGAAAATAGTTTGTCAATAATGCAAGAGGACAATAACAAAGAGTCATTTTTGCAGCTGAAGTCAGTTCATTAATGATTCAGTGATGATTCATCATCCAGTTTAGCTCTCTGTGCAATCAGTCAAGCGTCCCAAACTAAGCAAGCCAAAGGCGACAGCGGCAAGGAACCAAAACTCCATCGGTGACAGAAATGGAGAAAAAAACCTTGGGAGAAACCAGGCTCAGACGGGGGTCAGTTCTCCTGTGGCCAGATGAAACAAGCATGATAGAATGATAAAAAGAAACCAGAAGTAAAAACCACCATAACTCAAGACTTGCAAAAAAAAAAAAAATATAATATATATATATATACAAGCATATGAGATAATTAATTTCTTTATTCAAATTCTCTCTCTTTCACCCAGTACTGCTGTTGAGCAACAGCTTGGGGCAGAAACATAATGGCGTCCACGATGTTGCCACTGAACATATAGAGTGACAATTCACTGGATTGTGCAGGACTTTATGAGCAGAGGCATAAGAGCTTGTGATGACCTCGGTTATCCAATGAGCAAGCCTGGTCTTTGATACAGGAGAACCCTTATTAGGATCTGAAAAACAAACAAGTAATTGGTCAGTAGTTCTCCAGGGAGCTGTCCTATCCACATAAAGACAAAGGGATCACAAAGGACAAAGCTCTTGACGCATCTCGAGGTCTACCGAGTGAAACGCTGGCAATAACTCGGTGTGTTAACATAAAAAAACGCCGGGTTTGGCCACAATGTCACTTTTGATTCTTCTGGACCCCAAAGAGAGCACACTGAATTCACTGAAATGGCCATCAAAAAACGTTTTTCAAAGAAAACCATTTAATTAATATCTGCTTATAGCAGTGGTTCAAACGGATACAAGCAAAGATTTTCAAGAACAATATTAAGACACCACTGTGGAATCATGACTCTACAGGGAGGATTCAGGAGATCTGGTCTGATCGGTAACTAGGCTGGTGGACCTGTTAAAAGATGGTAAAGGAGACGAAACCACATTCTGTTTGTCCAACATGGGGCTATTAATAACAATGGCTGGCTCGTTACTCAAATGCAACTGAGAATCATCAAATCATCCGGAATGGAGGGAATGCATATATGAGACAACTCGGCCAACTGTGGGCCATCGCATCGCACAGAACCCTCCATCTTTTTTTGGAATAATGAAGCACATGGAAAAAAAACTGTGTTGCAGCAAGTGGTTTTATTTCCTATATAATGTCTTTTTCCAGTAGCATTTGAATTTCCATGGAAAAAAAATAGTTTTCTGGGCTTGTCGTAATGGAAGGACGAATTCCAGTGTTCAAGGGGGGCCGGCGACGAAACTGTAGAAACCTTGTGACCTTGTAACCTTGTGAAATTGTTTTTAAAATCCATTGACTTGTCATTATTAAATGCCAATAATGAATTTGTGAAGTTGAAAACATGTTCGTCGCCGACCTTAGCGAGTCAATGCTGTCTACAAGTGGATTTGTTGTCTTTGGGGGGAAGATTATCAGAGGCCACCGTCGTATGTCTTGAACAATGATATGATCTGTGTGGAGGCCCATATGGCCGGGATTGTTGAACCTTATATGATCTATTTTGTGGCAGGTCACGTCCTGGAATTTGGTGGCGCGAGGGAAAAGTACTCCGGCGGAACGAAAAGGATAGTGAATAACCAGGCACTTTAAATAAACCGCGCTGTTTCTGCAACTGACACCGTGCTTCTGAAGCCACGAGCCTTCGGTCTAACACCTCCTGAGCTGCTGGTCCAAATATCTGACCGGGAAACAGAGGAAGTTAATGCAAAGTGGCTCTGCAAAATTCACATAAAGTCATCCAAACTTGACGGCACGCCTGGACCAACAACCCATAACGTTACCACAAAGACCCACTATTAAACCCACCGATCGCAGAGCTACATTAACCAGCTCTGTGGCTGTAGTGTCTGGTGAACTAAGTGAGGCATTAATTGCCAATAACAAATGGGCAAGCGTATTAACAGTCCTCCCTAAACAGGCCATTTGTCACGAATCCGGTCTATGAACTTCCGTTCACTCACCACCAGAGGTCACCCGCTCACCACATGGACTCTTGCACTACACTACTGTTGCACTTCACCTCGGACTACAGTTCCCATCATCCATTGCACTGATGACACACACACAGCTGTATGCACTGATTACACAGCTGATTCCCATCAGACATGCTACTTAAACTATGGACTTCCTCTTCCTCTCTGCCGAGTATTGTTTAGCATTTATCACAGTCATAGCTGATAGCTACTTTACGGAGCCACTCCTAGTTGCTTAGTCTTGCCTAGTCTAGCCTCTTTACCTGTGTTTTGATTATTGCTTTTGTATTTTTGGATTGCCCTATCGTCTTACCGTTTGGACTCTGTTTGCCCCTGCTTGGACTATTGCTTGTGTACTCGGATTACCCCTCTTGTCAAGCCCTTTGGATATTGTTTGCCGATCGACGACCCACGCATGCTCTCGGAGTACTCTTGAGTCTTGCCGTCAACATATCTGTTTACTGATGTTTGACCCTGCCTGTGTTTGACTAGGTTTCTAAATAAAAGCTTGCACATGGATTCGTATGCCTCGTCGGCTCCATTACACCATTGAATTGTATATTTTGCCTATTAAGTTGTCCATCCGTCTATATTCCATATTTGGACATCTTGGATCCTGTCTCAATGCTTCGTCAGGTGGCACAATTAAAGATGTCACTGCAGGTTCTATTGGAGGCATCAGACCCAAACCTATTGGACCCAGATCCTTGATTGCTGCTAACAGACGTGAAACCCGATCCAGTCTGGTTGAATGAGCGGATTGAAATGCTTGCGAGAATACCTCAGTAAAATCTGGAGATTGCGGAATAGCAAATACATTAGTGTGTGGCAAAGAATAGCAAAGGCGACTTGTATGCGCAATTCCCGTTGTTGATTTGGGATCCATTCCTAATTTTGCCAAAAGCGGTTTTAATTGATAGTTTTCACATGACATCACACCCTTATAGGAGCGCCACCTGGAGGGCAAAATGAAGCTTTGCTCCACTGTCCGCCAGTTATTTTTACACCGTTTGCATTAAGTAGTAATGTAGTAAAACACACATATTAAAAAGTGAAATTCAGTAAAGACCTTATTGATGATGTATATTTTGTACAGGCAAGAAGATGAAGCCACAATATAAACGCAATGTGCAAAGTTTCACATTAAGTGGTTTCCCATAGAAAACCATTAGAAGGAAAACACTGAACCGTTATTAAGCAGATTGCGTTCATATTCCGGCCTCATCTGCTTGCCTATGTAAACTACGCATCATTAATATAGAGATTACCGAATTTGATATTTTAATATTACTGTTTTAAATATATTAAGGCACTTTAAGTGTTTTTACAACGTTTTGCTGCACTGTTTAATGATTGGAATATTGCCACGGGTGCTTAAAATGGATTGCATATGGCCAAAACTTGCATTTTGTTCACATACCTTTGTTTTATTCTTTTGAGAAATAGATGGAAATAGATGGAAAATGAACAGGCTTGTCCTGCAGTTCTATGGATGTTTTGCCCTCCAGGGCTTCGAGCCGGTTACGTCACTGAAATCTATTAATTGTGTTTACATTCATCTGCATTAATCATTCCTGGTTGCTTATCTGAAACAGATTGTTCTTCCGAGAACAGCGAGTCTGTGGCTGTCAAAGAGACACAATCAAGGTCATCTGGAAATAATGCAAGATCTGGCTGTGAGAGAGACGGAATACCAGTTTCTGAAATCTCAGAAGTTTGCTGGAGTTGAAATTTTGCCAAAAACTCCTGAATTTTCCCTATTCCATCAGCCAATTCATCCTCTACGAGCAAGTCCTTTTTTACCTTTGTTTGGTTTCAGGAGAGGAGTCGAAGCTTTTCTTTTCATACCTCCCTCCGTATTAATGCTTAACCCTTCGAGGCGAGCATGTCGCATTGCTAGGGGCATCGTGTTGCAATGGATGCTTCCAGAGCTTCCCTAAAATGCTCGATGCACCTAGCAATGCGTTGTCCATCATCAAGACACAAGGAGGTGTTTATAGACAGACACGTCATTAAGGTCATGAAGTGAATGCTTTTATATTATGTTCTCGACAAGGAGGAGATATCCCACTCAGTTATGCTCTCTGGCGGTCAGCAGGCAAGGAGATAGAACAACAGTTCAGGAGAAAACACTATACGCAATGAGTTTTGGAGTAAATCCATGGTACCTAATAACGGAAATCATTCAATAACACTATATTAAAGTGTCCTGAAAATACGAACCACCTCTTATTAGTTAGTTAGAGGGGTGGGTTAGTTTTAACTGCTGGTAGGTCATCCTGAGCAAGTTCCAGCATTAACCTCATTAACCTGTACATGTCAGTTTTCTCTCTTGGGCTGTTTAATAACTGCAAAAGCTGCCAAGACTGATCCGCTTACTGCCACAAAACCGGATCAGTGTTTATTTATAAGGTCTGATCATTTATCTATTTATTCTCAAAGGCATCAGGAGTCCCTTTGCTCATCCTGCACTTATGGATAGATATGGATTTAATGTAAACAAAGACGTTGTTACTAATGTGGATGAAGCCATTTACTGTTGAGATACAGAGTATTAAACCTACTGTTATAATTAATCCCTGGCGTGATTCTCATGGCTATTTTGAGAAATTTAGCACTCTAGATTCGCAGTGGCTGAGATCGAGACGAGCTGACAGCAAAACCAATCCGTGTTAAAACTAATCAGAAGCTTTTCATACGAGCAGCTGATCTGAAGGATGCAGACTGGTGCTTTACCTTCAATGAGCTGTTGAATTATTGCACCGCAAGCCTGTTTGAAATCCTAAAACGAGTGTAAGAGACTCTAAAGCAGGAGTATGTTGAGAACATGTTGAGTATGGTCTTGATCTCTTTCCTTGCAGTGACTGAGGAGGAATCAGCTGAACACTTCAGCTCTCAATGGGATTTATTGATGTGACAGAGTTTGGTACATCAATATATTGAACAATTTCTGGTCGATAGATATGAGAAAAAACTGAAAAAATAAGAGAAAATAAAGATTATAATAACAAAATAGGCAATGATTCGGAAAAGAACACAAAACAAAGAAACAGACAAGTATAAGCAACTGAATTAGTGTTATTTTAGTATTGAATATATACTATTGGGGCCGTTGAATGCTTGAATCTGATTGGCTGACAAACGTTCAATTATTTTCAGGGAAACGCACGACGAAGGCACCATACTACATGACCATATCACTTCACCAAATGATTTGAGTTATTTCAAAGGTCCTTACAGCCTAAAACAGCAAAAGAACCAAAACTTGTCAAACAAATACATATAGTAAACAAAAGGATACAATCAACAGATCATATCCATGTTTCTGCCACAAAATTACGCTTTATTATGTACGGAAAGCACATACTCTATCTCTCCCTCACAGACAGTTTGCACACACGTTAACATACGCGCTAATGTTGTTATCAGAACATGATTTTATCAGAAACATAGTTTAACAACTTAAAAACTACATGACTTCTCACGAGCGAGGTAACAACAACGGCTCTGTTCGTGAAGAAAATGAACTTTAAGTTTCACTGTAACTAGAGATAATGCTGCCCAACACTATTGAGAGACACACACTCAGAGGTAATCTCTCTCTCTCTCTCTCTCTCTCTCTCTCTCTCTCTCTCTCTCTCTGTCTCCCTCTCTCTCTCTCTCTCTCGCTCTCTCTGTCTCTCTCTGTCTCTCTCTCTCGCTCTCTCTCGCTCTCTCTGTCTCTCTAATTTTCTCTCTCCCTCCCTCTCTCTCTCTCTCTCAGTGCATCACTGCTCTCTCTCTCTCTCTCTCTCTCTCTCTCTCTCTCTCAGTGCATCATTGCTCTGGTTGCCTGGATACGGGATGCTGTGTTTCCTCGTGCTGCTGATGCTGCGGTGGCTCATATCCTCAGAGTCGCTCGAGCAGGTGGACACGCGTGAAGTTATTATCGGTGAGTTTCCATGTTACTTTGAAATTTTACTGTAATCTGAAATTATTAATTGGAGGATTTGAAACCAACTTTAATTATGTAACTAAATATGACTTTGTGTATGTGATTGAGAGATGCTGTTGTTCATCAGAGAACTTCTGTGTGAGATCTTACAGAGCCGTTTACATGGGTGTTGTGTTTTATAGGAACGTTCTGGTTTCAATGATTCGTTTTGACTTTTAATGTGTAAAAACAATTAAAAGTCACGTTTATAGAACTGCACTTTTAACACATTCCAGAGGATGTCGATGCAGAAATATAACGTTTATGTTTTGTTAAATCACTTCGGTTAATTCTCTTTAAATTGTCTAAACAGATTAACTTCTGATTCGAGTTACAAAATTTGCCAGGTTTATGTGATTTAACTAGTTATGAGTTGCAGACGAGGTTGGTGAGTGTCAAGTTAACTTAAAATAATGCTTGTGGTCATTAATAAACGGTGTGTTTGAAGGTCTATTTGCATTGTAAGTTCATTATTTTGAACAGAATTGAGTTTGTTTTTGAATTATTTTCTGTGGTAATCGACAGCATGATCTAACCTGAAGGAAACCAGTTGCATAGAATTAGGTTTTCTGTTTATATGAGTGAAAAATTAGGAATACACATGTAGAATCACATTATTATCCATTATACATTAGATGCACTTAATTCTCTCTCAAACGTGCTGAATTCTCACATGAAGATGAGATGTTTTATGCGTAGATGAACTAATAATTATTGCGCGGTGATGAATGGTCGTTGAATGGTTGTGTGCGGCGCAGCTGTTTGTGATGGTTTCTGCTGAAAGGCTTTTTCGATGGCAGCAGACTGACTGAGATCAGAACGGCTGGAGCTTTTGTTCCCAGAGGTGCCATTAATCCACATTAACCTGCACAGCTGTTCACACTGCAGCCGCTCGATTCACTTTGAGCGATGAAGGAGGAACGGCAGCAATCAAGCTTTAACCTCTGACGCTCTCGCTTCTGTTGATCCTCCATCGGCTCTCAAACTCCATTCAGTTCAACAATGCTGCTTTTCACACTTGATAAAGCTCATGTCCTTCATTATTACAGACATATACACATGCATTCATCATTTTAAAGTTAAAGGGATAGTTCATCCAAAAATGAAAACTCTGACATCATCTAATCATCCTTAAGTTTCTTTCAGCTGTTAAACACAAAAGAGGATATTTTGAAGAATGTTTGGTAACCAAACAGTTGCTGGTAGCCATTGACTTACATAGCACGGAAAAAATACAATGGAAATCAATGGGGATCCCTACATAGCAAAAATATATGTGAATATACTGCTAAATATAATGTGATACATTACATAATACATTTGCATAAACGGGTAAGCAGTGTTTACATTTTTCAATATATGCATTGACAATATATGTCTCTATATTGATACATGCAAATATATTTAAAAAATTAATACTCTAATACTCACAAAGTTTGATCTTTTATTGAGTATATATTGCACATACATATTACCATAAATGTGAATGTATGTATGCTGTTAAAGAAGAGTCAAAATTTTAAAATTAAGTGTAATTTCATGTGTTTTGCTCAATAATAGTATGATCAAGTGTGCGTATGCTGTATATTTTAAAATATGAAACATGTATATTATATATAAATGATTGTTAAACATAAGATATATATATATTTCCATATATGTGTGTACGTATATACTGCATTAGTAGCTAAATATATGTTCAATATATTTATTCACATGTACAGTACATATACATCTATATATTATAAAGTGTATTACTTAATATAAAATTGCATACGTTGTGATATATAAGTAAATATATTGTCACATATTTTTCAATATATAAAAGCGGCAATTCCTTATTTATTATTTTTTATATGTGACCCTGGAGCACAAAACCAGTCATAAGGGTCAATTTTTCGAAATTGAGATTTATGTATCATCTGAAAGCTGAATAAATAATCTTTCCATTGATGTATGGTTTGTTATGATAGAACAATATTTGTAAATCTGGAATCTGAGGGTGCGAAAAAATCTAAATATTGAGAAAATCACCTTTAAAGTTGTTCAAATGAAGTTCTTAGCAATGCATATTACTAATCAAAAATTAAGTTTTGATATATTTACGGTAAGAAATTTACCAAATATCTTCATGGAACATGATCTTAATATCCTAATGATTTTTGGCATAAAAGAAAAATGTATAATTTTGACCCATACAATGTATTGTTGTCTATTGCTACAAATATACCTGTGTTACTTATGACTGCTTTTGTGCTCCAGGGACACATATATTATTTACACATTATATTACTCTGTATATTTCCTAATATACTGTTATATCATTTAATATGTTGATCATTTATATATTAGGACATATATTCTCTTTGCATGAGGTGACCAGCAACTCAAACAGCTTTGAAACAACATGAAGACGAGTAAATGATGACAAAAGGTCATTTTGGGGTGAACTACGCCTTTAACATATGTATACGTATGACGTATGTCTGAGTCAATCAGGATGATAAATTAGAATAAATGATGGGAGTTGATTTTCTCCATGATGAGCTGATAGTAAAAGCCTCTTTAAATGAAGCCGGTTGATCAATAAGAGCGATTGACGACGATTCTAAAGGCATGTATTTATTCAGAATGACGTCACTGATTGATCATCATCAATAAGAGCAGAAACATAAATTAAAAGAGTGTATAGAGAATTTAATGTTGACTTTTAACACTCATTTAAAGCTGATGTTTAACAATGTTGAAACCACATTTAATGCTAAATATGGTAAGAAATACAGTATTTGAATTCGTACAGAAATGAATTGGCCCTGTTGGAAAGTAATGCATTGAACAGCAAGACTTCTCATTAAGAGACACGTAGTTAAGCGTGTAATGAGTGTCTGTGTTTAGAGTTGATCTGTGGAATCAGAGTCTGGATTTAACGAGTTTTTCCTCTTATAATGAGTCTGCTAGACGTGTATCCGTATCCAACACCTTCCCACATTTAACACTTTCCCCGGGAGATTCGTTAGTCTCTTCATTTACACGTCTGTTTTGTGTCTCTATTAATATCTTCTGTTGGATTGATTTATTCGTCTGGATTTAGACAGCTGGTCTCAGATCAGTGAATCCTCAGATCCTCATATTTGCATCAATTCATCACAGTCTGTTTATTCTGGTTAATAACCTCCTACTAATTGAACAAAAGAAGTCACCAAAGCTGCATTTATTTGAGCAAAAATACAGTAAAAATCTGAAATATTATTAGTTTAAAACAGCTGCTTTCTATGTGAATATGTGTTAAACTGTAATTTATTCCTGTGATCAAAGCTGTATTTATTTGAGCAAAAATACAGTAAAAATCAGAAATATTATTACAGTTTAAAACCGCTGCTTTCTATGTGAATATGTGTTAAACTGTAATTTATTCCTGTGATCAAAGCTGTATTTATTTGAGAAAAAATACAGTAAAAATCAGAAATATTATTACAGTTTAAAACAGCTGCTTTCTATGTGAATATGTGTTAAACTGTAATTTATTCCTGTGATCAAAGCTGTATTTATTTGAGCAAAAATACAGTAAAAATCAGAAATATTATTACAGTTTAAAACAGCTGCTTTCTATGTGAATATGTGTTAAACTGTAATTTATTCCTGTGATCAAAGCTGTATTTATTTGAGAAAAAATACAGTAAAAATCTGAAATATTATTACAGTTTAAAACATCTGCTTTCTATGTGAATATGTGTTAAACTGTAATTTATTTCTGTGATCAAAGCTGTATTTATTTGAGAAAAAATACAGTAAAAATCTGAAATATTATTACAGTTTAAAACATCTGCTTTCTATGTGAATATGTGTTAAACTGTAATTTATTTCTGTGATCAAAGCTGTATTTTCAGCATCATTACTCCAGTCTTCAGTGTCACATGATCTTCAGAAATCATAATAATATGCTGATTTGCTGAACATTTCTGATTATTATCAATGTTGAAAACAGTTGTGCTGCACAATATTTTTGTGGAAACTGATGCATTTTATTTTTCAGGATTCACAGATGAATAGAAAGTCCAAAAGAACAGCATTTATTTGAAATAGAAATCTTTTAGAGCATTATAAATGTCTTTACTGTCACTTTTGATCAATTTAATGCATACTTGATGAAAATAAAGTATTAATTTCTTTCAAAAAAACTCTTCTCAGACCATCTGATAAAGTGGTGCAAACTAAATAATGTCTGTTTTTGGTGTAAGACAGTTTACTAACATTATAAGTGACCCTTGACTGATCTAAACCAGCACAGAACCAGCATAAACCACTCTGGACCGGGTAAACACACACAACACAGATAGCAAGAAACCATTGAAACGATGTTAAGTCGATGTTGATGCATCAATGCAAGCTGTATTGAATCAATGTCATGAAGAGATGTTGGTTTAATAGCACTTTTGCACCCGCAACTAATGTTGAAACGATGAGATTTCAACCAAAAAATCAATGAAAATGTCATTAAATCAATGTTATGAAGAGATGTTGGTTTAATAGCACTTTTGCACCCGCAATTAATGTTGAAACGATGAGATTTCAACCAAAAAAAATCAATGAAAATGTCATTAAATCAATGTTATGAAGAGATGTTGGTTTAATAGCACTTTTGCACCTGCAATTAATGTTGAAACGATGAGATTTCAACCAAAAAATCAATGAAAATGTCATTAAATCAATGTTATGAAGAGATGTTGGTTTAATAGCACTTTTGCACCTGCAACTAATGTTGAAACGATGAGATTTCAACCAAAAAATTTAACTAAATCCACTGAATCAATGTTACACTATGGTTGATTCTACATCAGTGCTGTATATAGAATTAACACTGAAATGAACAAAAATAATCAACGCTAATGTCAGTTAATCAGCATTACACTATGATGTTGATTCTATGTCAATGCTGTTGAATCAATATTGAAATTAACAAAACTTATCATTGGTGATATCGCTCGATCGATGTTAATGTGATGTTGGTTTTAAATCACTTTTGTTAAAACATTAAAATACAATTGAAATGTCAACATAAAAGTGGCCTGTAGCACGAAGAGAGATGAACAAACTCAGAGTTGCAGAGTCAGTTTTGAGTTGACAAAACCTGATAAATCCACCTGGTTTAGATTAAGCTCACAAACCTCGATATAAACGTTTTCTCTCAACTCAGAGTTTGTGATTAACTCAGCAAACAGCCAATCACACGAAACATGGAGAGCATCAGCAAAGTGAAGTTATTAACGTAATTTCAGGAGGAGTCGCCCATCTAATCTTCCAGTTAAAACAGCCTCTTATCACTTCCGTTGTTAGTTCTTTCAGCATCCCTCCACCTCTCCATCTCCTCCTTTATGATTATTTATTTCATTTATCCTTCTGTCTTTAGGGGGGCTATCGGAGCTGGAGTAATAGTCTCTCTGAGCCCTCCATCGCAGACATCAAGCCAAATCTGTTTACCACTACACTCTAAAATAAAATGGTGCTATATAGCACTAAAAGTGGTTCTTCAGTGGTTCTTCACCGGTTCTTTGGCATGACTGAGGGGCTATATAGCTCCACTACCATATACAGAACCTGTTAAGCTCCTGTATGGTTCTTCAGCGGTTCTTCAGCGGTTCTTTGGCATGACTGAGGGGCTATATAGCTCCACTGCCATATACAGAACCTGTTAAGCTCCTGTATGGTTCTTCAGTGGTTCTTCACCAGTTCTTTGGCACCGCTACCATATACAGAACCTGTTAAGCTCCTGTATGGTTCTTCAGTGGTTCTTCACCAGTTCTTTGGCACCGCTACCATATACAGAACCTGTTAAGCTCCTGTATGGTTCTTCAGTGGTTCTTCAGTGGTTCTTTGGGGTGATTAAGGTGCTATATAGCACCACTGCCGTACAAAGAACCTGTTAAGCTCCTGTATGGTTCTTCAGTGGTTCTTTGGCACCGCTGCCATATAAAGAACCTGTTAAGCTCCTGTATGGTTCTTCAGTGGTTCTTTGGCACCGCTGCCATATACAGAACCTGTTAAGCTCCTTTATGGTTCTTCAGTGGTTCTTTGGCACCGCTGCCATATACAGAACCTGTTAAGCTCCTTTATGGTTCTTCAGTGGTTCTTCAGTGGTTCTTTGGGGTGATTAAGGTGCTATATAGCTCCACTGCCATACAAAGAACCTGTTAAGCTCCTGTATGGTTCTTCAGTGGTTCTTTGGGGTGATTAAGGTGCTATATAGCTCCACTGCCATACAAAGAACCTGTTAAGCTCCTGTATGGTTCTTCAGTGGTTCTTTGGGATGATTAAGGTGCTATATAGCACCACTGCCGTACAAAGAACCTGTTAAGCTCCTGTATGGTTCTTCAGTGGTTCTTTGGCACCGCTGCCATATAAAGAACCTGTTAAGCTCCTGTATGGTTCTTCAGTGGTTCTTTGGCACCGCTGCCATATACAGAACCTGTTAAGCTCCTTTATGGTTCTTCAGTGGTTCTTTGGCACCGCTGCCATATACAGAACCTGTTAAGCTCCTTTATGGTTCTTCAGTGGTTCTTCAGTGGTTCTTTGGGGTGATTAAGGTGCTATATAGCTCCACTGCCGTACAAAGAACCTGTTAAGCTCCTGTATGGTTCTTCAGTGGTTCTTTGGGATGATTAAGGTGCTATATAGCTCCACTGCCGTACAAAGAACCTGTTAAGCTCCTGTATGGTTCTTCAGTGGTTCTTTGGCACCGCTACCATATACAGAACCTGTTAAGCTCCTGTATGGTTCTTCAGCAGTTCTTTGGAGTGATTAAGATGCTATATAGCACCACTGCCGTACAAAGAACCTGTTAAGCTCCTTTAAAGGTTCTTTACGAGCTAAGGAACCACTGTTGGAGCTGTTTAGCACCATTTTTGTTGAAGAAATACAGTGCAATATGGCACCTCTTATGGTTCTACATAGCACCATTTGACAAAGGTGCTGTATAGCAGCTTTAAAGATATGGTGCTATATAGCACCAAAAGTGGTTCCCCTATGATTACGAGCCAAGAACCACTTTTAGTGCTATATAGCACCATTTTTTTTAGAGTGTAATGCAAAGATTATATGGGCACACAAACTCGTGAAGCGTCATTCAGATTCACTTCTCGCGAGAGTCACCGCAATTCACTTTTATGCTGGAGATTAAGAGATGTCGTTATTAAAAATGTCATAAATTTAAATGCATTTACAAGGAAGGAATAAACACTTCTGCTGCAGCAAAAGTTTGGTCAACTGCATTTAATTATGTATATAGTTTCACACAGAGCTCAAAAGGAAAACATATAAGTTTATTAATTTTAGAAACTGAAACCAGCTTCGTGCTACAAGCCACATGTGTATTTTGTGTGATTGTGTTTCAGTGGAAACAGGTTAAACTGAATGGAGATCAGTCGCATTCATCAAATTTAATACAGATTCAGGAATATGAACGATTACCTGGAGAAGCAGTAATCATAAACACAGGCTAGCATCAAATACCAGGTCAGGTGATGATCCTGGCGACTACGACTCAATGTATAATCTATATCACCACTATCAAGAAGGTGCTTCTCATGTTTTTAATTGTCGATACTCATCTGTCTTCATCACTTAGTAAAGGACAGAAGGCATTAAGTAATAGATGCAATGTGTGGGATATGTGCAAAGTATGATATTCTTGCTCACGTTCATGTCACTTGCAAGTTGCACTACAAGAAATCTGTTAAATATTGTTTGAAGCTTAATCAGAAAATTCCTAATTAATATTACTAAAGCAAAATGCATGCACTTTTTAAGAATTTAGAAACATGGATGGTTTATTCAAACACTCTTTTTATATTAATGTATCTTATTAGATTCAGTAACAATAAATCAAATGCAAATAACAAGCATGCAAAACAAAGGAACAGAGCAATATTATGATAGATGCACGATTGTTTGAAACCCAGAGTCGTGCGGTTATATGCTGTATAGGATGCACCTGTGTTTTCTTTCAAATAAGGAAGCATCAGTTAGATTACTGAGAAGTGCAGATAACCAATAAGTGCACATTCTCAAACTTTCAACCTTTTTTAAATAAACTTAATAAAATCATGAAGGCTCAGCCTGCAACCAAGCCCCAGTGGATCAGAGCTGATCGGCTAAAGCAATGGAAAATGCCCATCATGTTTTGACACACACTAGTTTTATTTATTTAGTCATTTAGCAGACGCTTTTATCCAAAGTGACTTACAAATGAGGACAACAGAAGCAATCAAACCAACAAAAGAGCAATGACATGCAAGTGCTATAACCAGTCTTGGTTAGCCTAACGCAGTACACGTAGAAAGGGTTTTTTGTGTTTTTTAAGAAAACAAGTAGATAGAATAGAAAAAAGAAAGCTGGTGTTTTTCAAGAAAAGCCAGCAGTTACAGAATAAATATGCAATTGATAGAGGGTCAAGTGTGCGTGGTGTTGTTTTTAAAATAAAAAGACAGATAGATCAAATAGAATTAGAATAGAGAGAGCTAGAGTTAGGGCGTGTTCACGCTTGGCGTCTTTTTTTACTAGAAAAAGATGCTTTTTTAGTAAAAAAGCTGCCAGTGTTTTGGTTACAAATAGCAACCGTCTTTTGTTGCTATAACAACAGCTGCAACGGTAGCCTAGCGCTGTGTGCTGCAGAAATGTTGGGTTTTTAACTGGGAGGGTAATGTCGGTTCACAATGTTTGTTTAGTCCAGGAGCTCCGGCTGGATGATGCACGGTTTCATACAACTCCTTGTGCTCTGAAACTAGTACGATCTGTGGCTATCTTCTCCTTTTTTCTAGTTGTTTTTGTTGCTATGGAAACGACTCGCTACTTGTCATTGGTCAGCTGTCAAAAAGGCGCTTGACGTAGGGCGTTTTTTTCAGAAAAGTTCAACTTTTTTCAACTTGAAAAAAGACGCCAAGTGTGAACAGAGCCTTAGAGGGTCAAATAAAGATGGAAGAGACGTGTTTTTAGCCCAATCTTGAAGATGTTTCAGGACTCAGCTGCTGGGATTGAGTCAGTCAGGAGGGAACAGTTAATGTAAAAGTCTGTGAAAGTGATTTTGTGCCTCTTCGGGATGAACAATAAAGCGACGTTCACTTGCAGAACGCAAGCTTCTAGAGGCACATAAGTCTGAAGTAATGAGTTTAGGTAAAGGAACAGAGCCAGAGCTGGTTTTGTAGGAAAACATCAATGTCTTGAATTGTTTGCAAGCAGCTATTGGTAGCCAGTGCTAATTGATGAACAGAGATGTGATGTGCTTTCTTTTCGGCTCGTTAAAGATTAATCTTGCTGCTGCATTTTGGATTAATTGTAGAGGTTTGATGGAACTGGCTAGAAGAGAGCATTGCAATAGTCCAGTCTGGACAGAACAAGAGCTTGAACACGGAGTTGTGAAGCATGTTCTGAAAGAAAGAGCCTGATCTTCCTAATATTGTATAAAGCAAATCTGCAGGACCGGGCAGTTTTGGCAATGCGGTCTGAGAAGTTCAGCTTATCATCAATCACAACTCTGATTTTTGAAGAAGTTAAACACACGACTGATTGAGACACAGCCACTGTTGTTCTGCACAGACACATGCCTGCATGATCTTGTGCTCATCAACTGTCGACTTTCATCAAAATGTCAATTGATGTTGATCCAACATACATACATTAAACATTGAAATGTCAATGTCAATCTGGATCAAAACTCAACACTGTATCAGTGTCACCGTGCTATCTGGGAAACACCTGCTGCGAGGTTATTTAGGCTAATGTCGCGCTGTAAAGTGCCTCGTCTCTTTAGTCTCGAGCTGTTTCACTGACAGTCATTGTGCTCAGATAATGAAAAGGTCTAATCTCACTCTCAACATGTGTGTGTGTGTGTGTGTGTGTGTTCATCTTCGTTTGTCTTTTATGGTCTTTCAGACACTGACCAGGCCGTTTCCATGGTGACAAGATGCCCTTCCCTTCATTTGTACTGAACTCTGTGTGTGTGTGTGTGTGTGTGTGTGTGTGTGTGTGTGTGTGTGTGTGAGTGTGTGTGTGTGTGTGCGTGCGTGTGTGTGTGTGTGTGTGTGTGCAAATCCTGGTCTTTGTGTTGCACCATAAATCTTATTCACCAAGATTCACATTCATACACACATGATGATGATGATGAAGGTGCTTGCATAGTTTACTGCCGCTGATGTCTCTTTGTGGACACAAACACTAGATGTTTTTCTCTATTGTGTGTGTGTGTGTGTGTGTGTGTGTGTGTGAGTGTGTGGGTGGTGTGTGTGAGTGTGTGTGTGTGTGTGTGTGTGTGTGTGTGTGTGTGTGTGTGTGTGTGTGTGTGTGTGCAGTAATTGTCCTTAATGCGCGTCATCAAACGAGGTCTTTAACGTCTCTGCGTCTCTTTTAGTTGTAAATGTCAGTAGAGAAAATAACGCACAGAACTCTAGAGTAAATTACCGGAAGAGCGTTTAGATCATAATGGATGGAAGAGGTGAAGCTGGGTGACCTTTTACCTGCAGAAAGAAGAAAACACAGTCTGACGCATAAAAGACCCACAGAAACACACAGGAGGGATGATTAACATCACCGGTCCTTACCTTCCCGAGATGTTTCTCAAACATGCATCTGTATGCTGGGCACTAAAATCAGCAAGAAATCAAAGTGGGCTTGATTTATTCTCCTAATGCATGTTCCTGATCATGATTTACTCATCCACTCTAAATGACTGCAGAACCTCATTATTAGTCTAGTCTAAGTGTGTCTAGACTCCATATAGTTCACAAAATACAGTCTTGTGCTGAAAATCCTTTCTCTAATCTGTTGTTCCCAACACATTTCTCAGTTGTGATGAAACAAGTGTTAATTGTGGTGAATTTTGGCAACGTTCACTCAAAAACTGAGGCGCATAAGTTCAGATCAGCGAGGCCTATGATGATCAATATCTTCCAGAAACATCTGTAATTATGACATGTCAAAATTATGACTTTACAAGTTGAAACTGACATACTAAGTCATAATTATGAGTTAAAAAAATGAAATTGACATACTAAATCATAATTATGAGATTTAAATTTTGACACAAGATCATAATTCTGCAAAAAAAAGTCAAAATTATGAATTTAAAAGTTGTAATTAACGTACTAAGTTGAAATGATTACCGTCATAATTATGAGATTGAGATGAAAAGTCGAATTTGAAATAAAAAGTTATGATTATGAGATAAAAAATTCAAAATTATGACTTTAAAAGATGAAATTGACAAGTCAGTTAAGTTTAAAAAATTGAAATTATGACAAAAAGTCATTATGCGATAAAGTCTAAATTATAACATACTAAGTTCAAAATCAAAAATTCAAATTATGATAGTCAATTTTTGCCTTTTCATCTCAATTTCTACTTGCTGTCATAATTTTGACTTTTAAAGTCATCATTTTATATGTTTGTCTAATAATTATGACTTAGTATGTCATAATTATGACAATTAAAGTTGTATTTTGTTAGAATAATTAAGACATTTAAATAATTTTGACTATTCATCTCATAATTATGGCTTACCAAAGCATGATTTCTATTTCTAATTATTTATTTATTTTGTGGAAATGGGTTTCCATACGGTTGGGAGTTTTTGAGTTCGGGCAAACAATTTTTCAATGCAAATTATTTCTCATATTCAGGTCGGTCAAAGCAGTTCACTGTGGTAGAAAGTGACTATTGAGAACAGACAATTTACTTTATGTCCAGAAATGTCACTAATATTTATTCTAGCCAGTGATCAATAAAACATAAGATGTCTGAGCCTTGTACTGGGCTGGTCTATGAGCTCATGTTTTCTGTTATTAATGATCATTCAGACTTTTCTGGCAGGACTGTTTATTGAGACGCATGAGAGTGTCTCCAGAAGCAGCGCAGCATCAGAATAAGAGGCAAAATAATGATCCAGCGCTTTGATTTCTGCATCATAATTGGTGTCGCTCAGTCAGAGGATGAACAAGAAGCAGCCAATGACATCTAGACTGTGTGTTTTCTTCCCGTGCTCCTAATAAAGTGTTGTTTATCTGGAGCCACGCTCTCGTCGGGTCGGTCTGCACCGCTGCTGTAGTGCACTAATTATCCCACATTAGTGTTCAGCTCAGAAACAACATCAGCTAACACTACCTGACAGTACACACATAATCATGCAGTATTCTCTGTCCCTGCCGCTCATTTCTCACCCGGTCGGGGTCCAGGATCGCGTTCTCGTACCACAGACGTGCTTCTGTGTCGCTGTGCTTGATTTATAACACAGGCTTCATGTTTGAGTCAGTCATTATATAGAAACAGCAATACATATTTAAGTCCACTTCAGCTCTAGTGTCTTCATTTGCTCACATGCATATCGCTCCAAACCAGAACGACAAAAGATCCACACATATTTACATCAAATTGTTTGGCATCACTTTAATTTCTGTGCATCATGTGACTTCAGGAGTTACTGTAGCACACACTGTAAACAGGTTTCTAATTTTACTGTAAAAATGCTGGAGTAAAACCTGTTGATTGGTAGGCTACTCTGTAAGTTACCTTTCGAAATGCATTGCATTATATGCAATTTTTCTGTCAATTTTTTTATTTTTTTTTTTTTTTTTGGGGGGGGGGGTATGCATGGCACATCACACGTGATTATTATTTATATAAATGGTTTTATTTAGTTTGTTTTGTTATTTAGTTGATGCATTATTTTAGTGTTGTATGTGTTACTCTGACGGTGTTTTGTGTATGACTCTGTACACCAGAGGTCTTCAACCCTGTTCCTGGGGACCCACTATCCTGAAGAGTTTAGCTACAACCCTAATAAAGCACACATGAAGTGGCCAATCAAGCTCCTCAAGACTGCTTGAAAATTGCAGGCAGGTGTGCTGAAGCCAGTTGGAAATAAACTTTCCAGGAGAGTGGGTCCCCAGGAACTGGGTTGAAGACCTCTGCTGTACACTATCTATGGGAGTATTGGCCATATTTTATTAACAGGCCACTTATGATTAACTTAATATTGTGACACCTGTATTGTTATGGGGGTTATTAGTACATTTTAAGGTAAAAAGCTGATTTTTTTGTAGTTAAGTATGGTATGGACGTTATGAAATAATAAAGGTAATTGTGACTTTTATCCTACAATTCAGACTTTTTCCTCAGAATTGCGAAATATAAAGTCAGAACTGTGAGATAAAACCTTGCACCTATTTTATTATATGATGAAACAAAAAAACAACAACAACTGTGATATGTAAACTCAGAATTTCAACAGAATTGTGAGATATTATCTCACTTCTGAGTGTGTAAAACTCAAAATTGTGAAACTCGCAGTTAAGAGTTTATAACATGCAATTGCAAATATGACAAAAAAAGTCTGAATTGTGAGATAAAAAGTCGCATATTACTTTTTGATATTTTTATTCTGTGACAGAAACAAGTCTATAAGACTGGTATATATCACTTCATGAAGCATGCTATCCAAAAATATACAGGCAACAATATGTCATTATAAAACCTCTGAAAGTATGCTTTCAAACAGTAAACACTCTAAAAAATCAATTAATTTTTTTATTTTTTTTTGTAGTTAAATGCAACCCAGCACTGGGTGAAATATGGACAAACCCAGCAATTGGGTTGTTTTGACCCAGCGGTTGAGTTAAATATTTAATCCAACCTTCTGTAGTTTTATTTAACTCAACTGTTGTTTAAAAATTACTGTATTGCTGGATTAAAATTAACCTAAAATAGGTTGTAAATTAAAAATCTGACGCATAATTACTAGAGGCATCGGCAAAAATCAAAAGGTGAACATTTATTAATAAGCAATTTAAAAAACGTATTATTTATTAAACTTATTAATGCATGTTCATTTATTGAGCATATAAACAAATGTTAATTTCCAACCTATTTGGGGTTCATTTTAAGCATGAAATATAGTCATTTTAAACATTTAAATAAAATAAACATAAAAATTTAAACCAACCGCTGTGGGTCAAAGCAACCCAGTCCATATTTAACCCAGCCTTTTTTAAAGTGTACTAATATATGTACCTTTAAACTACTAATATGCAATATTGAGGTACAAAAGTGTATGTTTTGAAAGTGTAAGTACCAGTTTTTTTAGTGTATGCACTACCAGAGCATGTGAGCGGAGCGGAGTGGGGAGCGAGCGGGGAGCGGAGCGTGCGAAATATAGTCGGAGCGCGGAGCGGGTTTTTATCCAAAGGCCGGAGCGATCGCTCTGTCTCGCTCCGGTTCCACTCCGATACCGCTCACACCACGAGCCTAGGGCATGCACAAATCCACCCAGAATTCACCCGTGCCTTCAACAATTAACAAAACTGTCAGCCTACACTTCAAAAATCGTTCGTTGTGAAGGAGAGATGGAGTTCGTGAAATATTTATATATTATAGGATATAGGCTGCGTGGCGGACGCGTCGCGGGGCGGGTTTGCTGCGTGTTGATTTTCCTTTCCGTGCCTATGTTAACAGATTAGAGCAGCCACACTGCCTGCGGAATACGCGCGTATCAGGTGCGGTCCAACATAATAGAAGTGAAGCGGATTTTTTCCGCAGCAGTCACGCAACAAACCCGCTCCACGTCCGCATCGCAGGCAGTGTGTCCCAGACGTAAGGCTTCGGTTGAAAACAGCAGGTGTAAACGGCATGCAGATGAATTTTAAATGTGAGCGAGCGTGGAGCGATTTCACCGAGCGGGATGAAATTGTAGGTGAGCGGGGAGCGGAATTGAGCGGAGCGGTCTGGTGCGACTTTGAGCGGTGGAGCGGGGGAGTGAACACCCACGTGAGCGGGGAGCGGAAATTCTCACCGCTCAGCTCCGCTCACATGCTCTGTGCACTACTGGGATGATGTTTTTGGTCTGGTTTAACAGTCACTGTTTGTTCTTGTATGGAAAAGTCACATATTGCTAGGATAATTTTGGTTTTAATTATTTCTTTAAATCTGTCTGTCTTTGTAGACCCATTGAGTAACTAGTATTCTGTCTCACTCATAGATCAGATGGGCATCAGTTGATCGCTGGAAGGCTCAATCTCTCTTAAACCCATGGAGGTACATCAACACCTTTCACCTCCCTCCACCGCAGTCTGGACGAATGCCTCCTCCTCATCCGTGATTCCCAACCAAACCTTCCCTCCTCCGTTTCTCCTTCCGACGGAGAACTGGACCGATGGCAGGACTCCGGATTACGCACCAGGTGTCGCCGGGATCCTCATCCCTCTCATCTACATCGCTGTGTGCATCGTAGGTCTGATCGGAAACACTCTGGTCATCCACATCGTGCTGCGATATTCCCAGACGGAATCGGTGACCAATATCTACATCCTAAATCTGGCCATCGCAGACGAGCTCTTCATGCTGGGCCTGCCGTTCCTCGCCGTTCAGAACGGTTTGCTCTCATGGCCCTTCGGATCGCTGATGTGTCGCCTGGTTATGACCGTAGACGCCATTAACCAGTTCACAAGCATCTTCTGTTTGACGGTGATGAGCATCGACCGATATCTGGCCGTGGTGCATCCGCTCCGGTCCTCTAGGTGGCGCCAACCAAGAGTGGCTAAAACGGTGAACGCCACCGTATGGGCCGTTTCTTTCATTGTGGTTTTGCCCGTGGTTGTGTTCGCCGGAGTTCTGCAGGACGACGGGAACTGCAGCATCGTGTGGCCCGAGCCGGCGGAGGTTTGGAAAGCGGCGTTTATCGTATATACGGCGACCGTTGGGTTCTTCGGTCCTCTGACGGTCATCTGTCTCTGCTACCTGTTGATCGTGGTTAAAGTGCGCAGCTCCGGACGAAGAGTCCGCGCCACGTCGATCCGCCGCCGCAAATCCGAGCGCAAGATCACGCGAATGGTGGTGATCGTCGTGGTCGTGTTCGTCTTCTGCTGGCTGCCGTTTTACATCTTAAACATCGTGAATCTGCTGGTTCTCCTGCCGGGCGAGTTCAGAGGGCTGTATTACTTCGTCGTGGTTCTTTCGTACGCCAACAGTTGCGCCAATCCCATTCTGTACGGTGTTCTCTCGGATAACTTTAAAAGAGGTTTCCGGAAAGCCTTGTGCAGGTCCTCCAGGCGCGTGGAAAACCAGGATCAGCAGCAGGGGACGGGAATGGTTGCGTTACCGCTTGAGGAGATCCGAAGAGAACATCTGAAGGCGAGCGAAGTAGAAGAACACAACGCAGACCGAGAGCTGACGAAACTCCGTCACGAGGACGGCGCTGAGGGAGGAATGGATGGGCGGCGTGAGTGCTCCATCAGCCCGACCTCTGACCCCACAGCTGTCCGTAATGGAGCACGGCGGACACACAAACACCTGCCGGAGAACAGTGAAGACAAACACTCAGTCCTGGAGATCAGCTGCTTGTAATGTGAACTGTAAATGTTAATTTATGACTATTAAATGCACCACCCAGTCAACACTGCCAACTGTGACCAATCAGAAAACACGACCCTTGCACCCGTTCTTTATTTGTATGTCCATCTGTGATGAAACTGATTGTGTTTACATGTGCGCCAATAATGTGATTTCCAACAGAGTTAGGACTTAATTGAGGTTTACATCACACAAGCAAACCTCTTCACTCCTATCATTATTCTGATTGTTCACTAAGAAGTGTGCTTATTTTTACTGCCATTATTGTTCTCTCTTTTGCATAAGAATCTCGAGTCAAGAAGTTCCAGATGCCAAAATCAGACTTTATTGGTAGAAACAAGAAAGTCGAGAT
>CM049853.1:35540990-35543490 GCA_027422415.1 Schizothorax lantsangensis
ACTATTTTTAAATACAAAATTTAATTGTTCAACAATTCAATTAATTAATAAACGTACACATTTTTGAACGATTACAATTTAAGTTTTAGAAATAGATGTGTAAATAGTCTGTTAATAATTACAGGTTTTTTACCTGGATTTTAAATTAAACAATGTATTTTGTGTTTTCAGGTCATAACGGATAATATCCTGGAAAATTACTATATAATATCTTTTCCATTTTTCTAGCTATTTTTCTTACGGTGTACTAACTTGATCAACAATCAGGTACAAGCTAACAAGGTGTGTCATAAACAATGATTCAATTATTATTATGATTATTAAATTTAACAATTGCAAATAGCAGCTAACTTAATTGCATGTGATGTGTGCACTGCGAGGCGTCTTTGGTTTCTGTGTAATTTAGATGGAAAATGCATGCTTTTATTGTTTGAGTCACTTATCAAAAGTTGCTAAAAGTTGGCAAATAAATATAAAAATAGCTAATATTTGTTGCAAGGTAGCGTGAAACGTTGCTAGATTTAAAAAAAGTTGTCAACACTGTCCAGAGCAAACCACACTGTAATCTCCACCAGAAACACTGAGGTAAACGAGACACAAACACATGCATTTTGCTGACTGTAATCTTTTAATACAAACTGTGCAAAAGCTGGCTGTTAAATCAAAGCTTTAATATTCACTTGCTGCAGCTGCAAAGTACATTTTATGGTTTAGAAACAAATAATAATCTGTGATCCAGCTTCACTCGGGCACGATGTCTCCGATCCACTTGAGATACGGCGGGTTTCCCTGATCGATGGGTAAACTGATGACCTCGGCCACTTCATACGGATGATTGGACCTGCGGAGCAAACAACACACTCACCTTTACTTATTCAACACTGCTGTGTTTTTAGATGAAAGCTGAAGCGTGCAGAACCAAACACAGCTGCAGAAACGTGACCCTGGAGCACAAAACCAGTCTTAAGGGTCCATTTTAAGATATTGAGATTTATACATCATCTGAAAGCTGAATAAATCAGCTTTCAATTGATGTATGGTTGTTATGATAGGATGATATTTGGCTGAGATACAACTATTTGAAAATCTGAGGGTGCAAAAAAATGTAAATATTGAGAAAATCGCCTTTAAAGTTGTTCAAATGAAGTTCTTAGCAATGCATATTACTAATCAATAATTAAGTTTTGATATATTTACGGTAGGAAATGTACAAAATATCTTCATGGAACATGATCTTTACTTAATATCATAATGATTTTTGGCATAAAAGAAAAATCAATAATTTTGACCCATACAATATATTGTTGGCTATTGCTACAAATATAGATGGTTTCAAATAGTGTTTTTGCAGCTCATACCGGACATATTCAGCAAGAGCAGGGATCTTTGAACTTCTCGTCTTAATCATCTAGAGAAAAACAACATGTAAAAACACTTTAGTTTTCAGTAATATGTATTTAACACACCGTGATACAAGCTCTGAACATGCACATTAGTGTACATGAATACATATAAATGCATGCAATTTTCCACCATTGTTGTGTTGCCATATATTTAACATCTAAATGAACAGGATTCTTCTCATTTGTGTGCATTATGTTTTCTGAAGGTTGTCTAGTAGTGAGTTAAATGTCTTCAGATGTAGATCCTGATTGCAGAGACAGATCTGCATATTCTGTGCGTGTCCCTTATTCAAGGTTTCTAGAGATATATTTCATAATTTATGGCGAAATAAAATAAATAAATAAATAAGGTAAACTGAAGGGAACACAATACATCAGCGTGCTCTCTAAACGTAAATGTCTAGGGTGTGAAAATGAGTGTTAGCAACACTTTTGAAAATACAACTTCCATCTGATTTAATGCAATTTACAAAAAACAAAAAAAATGTCACACCAAGTTCGTGAATAAATCGCGCTATTCGCGCATAGTTGGGGAAATTCGCTTCATTCGCGCAGGAAATTCGCTTCATTCGCGCGGGAAATTCGCTTCATTCGCGCGGGAAATTCGCTTCATTCGCGCGGGAAATTCGCTTCATTCGCGCGGGAAATTCGCTTCATTCGCGCGGGAAATTCGCTTCATTCGCACGGGAAATTCGCTTCATTCGCGCGGGAAATTCGCTTCACAACAGACGTGAATTCGCGTCATGGGAGGGGCTTCTGTCACTGTAAACAGTACCGGTAATGACGGCGCTTTGAATACAACCAGCATCCTAGCTCTCCTCATCTACTTTGTACTTTGTGATCAACAAACAAACAAAAATTAGGGCTGCAGGATAAATCGCATGTGATTGTCATGCACATCTCGTCAGTAAAGCAGGTTCTGTTAATACACAGAGCTTTAGATCACAGCAATATCATGTTCACTCACTTTCTTTCAAGCTAAATCCTTTTTATTCCTGTTTCTGTAAAAGTATGAAGATGTATCGTACAGCTCCGGGTGTCCAGCAATGATTATTTTGTCCTCCATTGTTGTTTTGGATGATTGGTTAACGCGGCGC
>CM049853.1:35550990-35568490 GCA_027422415.1 Schizothorax lantsangensis
AGAGCCTTTTCAGTCAATAGGCCCTTTCGCACCGCAGGAACCTTTTCATAGCACCCGAACTAATTGTGGAACTACCCACTTTTTGTCGTGTTCGCACCGCGGGAGCTAGGAACTGTTTTAGCTCCTGGAACTGCGTTTGGAGGAACTAAATTAGCTCCTACTTCAGAGTAGCGTCTAAAACAGTTCCGTAGGTACTATCGTAAGTGTACGCTGATTGACTAAACGCGTACGAAAACACCCTCACCCGCCATGATTTAAAACGCCGCGTAAACACATACTGTGTAAACATTGTATCAACTTATATTTCGCAAGAATGGATGTAAATAAAGCTTACAAAACAAAAGATGTGTTTAATCTGTCTATTTGTGCTGATAATCACCTTAATGAGATAGCAGCTGTTAAAAAATTGCGACGTCTTTAATCCCAAAAAGGTATTTTTAACCAAAATAAGAGAACGTAAGTTAGTATATATGTAATTAATGTAGTATATATGGCTTATGCAGTCATAAAAAAGCATGGACAGACAAAAATAGTGTACCATTTAAAATGATTTATTGAACAAAACACATACACTACTATTTTGGTTTCTTTCCTTTCCGATCTTTCACTCGCTTGAGGTATACGTCGACATGTCCGTTATTGTGAAACCCACGAGACACAACATAAACACAGCGTCCTCATCCTCCTGTTGTTAACGTCGTTGTTCTTTGTTGTCGTTGTTGAACGCCGCGCACAAATGACGTCGCTGTCGACCGGCTTACGTCACTTCCTAGTACCCGCTGTCGGTGCGAATGCAACCCTTTAAATAGTACTGGGAAATAGTTCACGCAAAATCATCCCAGTACTTTAGTACTGTACTTTTAGTTCTGGAACTAAAGCGGTGCGAAAGGGGCTAATGCCCCTCGTCTGTGGAACCAATCGCCTCTAGACTGCCGCCTTGCTCCTTCCATTACCATTTTTAAATCCAGATTGAAACGTATCTTTTTTCCTTAGCATTTTAATCTCACTTTATTGTTGTTTTGTTTGCTTATTTTCTGTTTTTCTTTTCTCTTTTAAATTTATTTCATTGTTAAGCACTTTGGATAGCTTTGCTATGTTTAAATGTGCTATATAAATAAAGACAGCGGCTATTTACACTCAGTGCAAATAGCGATGGATTCTATTAACACTATGTTAAAATAGCAAGATTTTCTGCTATTTATAGTACTTATTGCAAATAAATAGCAATTATCTGCACCTCAGTATTGTAGTACATTATAAAACAATACGCAATAATAACGTATTGAGTGTAAATTATAGTTTTAATTCAAATTATTAAATGGATGCCACTTTATTGGGACAATAAAGCCCTCCCTACACCTACCCTATACTTTATTTTCAACTTTTTGATTATTTCCTTCATTTTTATTGAAAATAAATGCCTTTCTGATGCGATATGAGATTTGAAAAAAAGTTTGGCAAAAGGCGGACTCGAACTCGGGTCGACCGCGTCATAATGCGTGCGCCTTACCATCTACGCCACTGAAACTGATGCTGAATAATTGTCTTTTTTTAGTGTTGACTAACCCAATCACACATTAGTGGGCGGAGTTAGTGTAAATAGCCTTTGCCAACAAGATGGGCTATTTGCACTAAAGCCCCATTCACACTACAAGCGACACGATCCCATTCATTTCAATGGAGAGCTGGCGATTTCCGGCGACATGAGCGATAGCGACCGGATGGGGCGTGTCCAGCGACGCCACAAAGTTCAGAATCCTTCAACTTTATGCAAATGAAGAGCGACTTTCGGGAGCGACAGCCAATAGGAAAGAAGACGGTTGAGCTCATGTGATCGTTCTCCTCAAAGCAGTAGATAAACATACGCAATGGGAAAAAAGTAGGCTCTGTTTCTCATTCATTTTTGTTTGTATGTCTGTATTTAATTTATATTTAGTCTTTTGCCTCCAAAATGTTTGTATTTAGCGGCAAGAAACCTGATTCGCTGTCTAGGCAACCAGTAGTGAGAAACGCCCAACTAGCGACCAGTGTTGCCAGATTGGACGGGTTCCGGGTTCCCGCCCAATTGGACGGTTTTGAATTTGATTGCGCGGTAAATATTGGCTTGAGCGGCTGGACAAAATTTGGGCTGGTTTTTGGTCAGTTTGGCGGTTTTCAAAACATATAAATTGTATAGGCTAATTGGTTAACAAACAAGCATGCATCCAATCAGTCATCACAACACACACGCGCATGCAAAGAGACTGGTGCTGATGCTGACCTCGCGGCAGCACTTTTAGCCAATCACTAGCGATCAGCAGACAGACGTGATGATTCATGAGTGACGGGTTTTAGCGCGATAACGGATCTGATGTTGAATGTATAACTGTAAGTGATCATAATGCCTATATATAAGTTCGATGGTAAAGAGTGGAGAGTGTTTTAACTCTCAAAACGTGAATTAAGCATTATTGTTGTTGTTACATTTTTTTTATTGTCGGATTATCATACAGAATGCATGAGCGAGTGTGAAATACCTATAATTACGTTGCTTATTCTGATCACTTATATTGGGCACTTGTTTGCATTTAAATTCTGCTGACATTGAAAATGAAGCATGTGTTTTTCGGTTAATTTCTTGATAGCCGTTATGACAGTGTCTGCTTGCATATTTTAATCATTTGGTAATTCTCTTTAATGTATTTGCCCCATGGAAAATGTATCTAGCATTATATTTGTAGAATATAATTCAATATATGGAGTTAAAAATGGCCCTTATCAACCGTGATTTAAATAATGACAGGTGTTCATATCGTGTGAATCTGACACTGAGCTCGAACACAACTGTTGTGCGTTTAAACGCTATTTATTCATCATTAGATCCGTATCTCTGCTGCTTAATGAAGAAAATAAACACGTTCTGCTCACCTCGTAGCCACTGCTCTGCCGTAAAGCGTCCGCGACTGTCGCGAGACAGCAGCGCCAGAGCCGCTTTAAGGAGAGACTGCGATGTCAGCACAAAAAGCGTAACGCTGCAGTAACTCGATTAAACTAATGAAGAAAAGATATCCTACGGATTTAAAAAAATATATATATATATTAAAAAATAAATAAATTATTAAAAAGGCAAAACGAATATATATACTTCAAACCTTTGCTTTCGTTCATTTGTATTCCCTGGGTATTCTTTATTTATTTATTTTTCTATTTCCATTGATGCTACTATGATTATAAAAGTGAGTACATTTTATAAATGCTCTTTCTGTATAATTCAATGTGAATGTGCTACATTTAAATTAAAAAGGCACACGTGATCCAAGCTGTCCACTACGCTTCCGCTAAAGACAGAGCCGCGGATGTTGGTCTCTCCTCATAACGGAAACATCTCTGGCAGCGGAATTCGTGACTGACACAAATTCTTCATCTTCTGCTTTGTATTTCCAATTCATCACAGCCATATTTTAATATAAACATAATAAAAAAAATGTGTGATTAGCCATCAAAGGCGCTTTTAATCATAAAGGAAGCACATGTCGTAAACAGTGCTGTTAGCGGAAGTTGCGTATGTTCTGCGTCACAGATCATGGTGTCTTCCGGCGGAGAGAGGAGCCGCGTGGCGCGTGTGAGAGAGCCGAGTTCCCGCCGAAAGGTAAACAAATAAAATTTAATAACTCTTATTAAACTATTATTTCAACAGTAACGTTACTATTATTTTCTCTTTTATTGTAGAAATATAATTAAATACAGAACATAGAACATATGGGGGAATACAGAGGAGAGAGAAAAAAATAATAAATACAAACACTTTTGAAATGATGTCGATAATAAATGTATATCAGAAGCTAATATTGTGCAGCTGGGTTTAAATTTAAAGTATCTAGTTTGTGGATATGATGTTTAAGTTACTCATCATACACATAAAGTTTAGGACATCATCTAACTCCTTATCGTCAGAACGGTATTTCAACAGTTTAGCTTCATTAAATATATTAAATACATTAAATATAGTACATAAGTTACTCCAGACAGTCAAATAATGATCTGATGTAACTGGAATAGCTGACAGGATCACTGATAGTTAACATTACTAGTCTTAAACACGAGATATATATTAAATAAACATGCACTTTTCAATAAACTACAGTTATGTGTTGCATGAAGTCGTGATAATAGAAGTCATGTTGTGCAGCTTGTACCCTACCTAGTGTGTGTGTGTGTGTGTGTTGTGTTGTGGTCATGATGTGCAGCTTGTACCCTACCTAGTGTGTGTGTGTGTGTGTGTGTGTGTGTGTGTGTGTGTACCCTACCTGTGTGTGTGTGTGTGTGTGTTGTGTCATGATGTGTGCAGATGTGCAGCTTGTACCCTACCTAGTGTGTGTGTGTGTGTGTGTGTGTGTGTGTGTGTGTTGTGCAGCTTGTAGTGTGTGTGTGTGTGTGTGTGTGTGTGTGTGTGTTGTGGTCATGATGTGCAGCTTGTACCCTACCTAGTGTGTGTGTGTGTGTGTGTGTGTTTGTGTTGTGTATGTGCAGCTTGTACCCTACCTATGTAGTGTGCAGCTTGTACCCTACCTGTGTGTGTGAGTGTGTGTGTGTGTGTGTGTGTTGTGGTCATGGTGTGCAGCTTGTACCCTACCTAGTGTGTGTGTGTGTGTGTGTGTGTGTGTTGTGGTCATGGTGTGCAGCTTGTACCCTACCTAGTGTGTGTGTGTGTGTGTGTTTGTGTTGTGGTCATGATGTGCAGCTTGTACCCTACCTAGTGTGTGTGTGTGTGTGTTGTGTGTTGTGGTCATGATGTGCAGCTTGTACCCTACCTAGTGTGTGTGTGTGTGTGTGTGTTGTGGTCATGATGTGCAGCTTGTACCCTACCTAGTGTGTGTGTGTGTGTGTGTGTTGTGGTCATGATGTGCAGCTTGTACCCTACCTATGTGTGTGTGTGTGTGTGTGTGTGTGTGTGTGTGGTCATGATGTGCAGCTTGTACCCTACCTAGTGTTGTGTGTGTGTGTGTGTGTGTGTGTGTTGTGGTCATGATGTGCAGCTTGTACCCTACCTAGTGTGTGTGTGTGTGTGTGTGTGTGTGTTGTGGTCATGATGTGCAGCTTGTACCCTACCTAGTGTTGTGTGTGTGTGTGTGTGTGTGTGTGTTGTGGTCATGATGTGCAGCTTGTACCCTACCTAGTGTTGTGTGTGTGTGTGTGTTGTGGTCATGATGTGCAGCTTGTACCCTACCTAGTGTGTGTGTGTGTGTGTGTGTGTGTGTTGTGGTCATGATGTGCAGCTTGTACCCTACCTAGTGTTGTGTGTGTGTGTGTGTTGTGGTCATGATGTGCAGCTTGTACCCTACCTAGTGTGTGTGTGTGTGTGTGTGTGTGTGTGTGTTGTGGTCATGATGTGCAGCTTGTACCCTACCTAGTGTGTGTGTGTTGTGGTCATGATGTGCAGCTTGTACCCTACCTAGTGTGTGTGTGTTGTGGTCATGATGTGCAGCTTGTACCCTACCTAGTGTGTGTGTGTTGTGGTCATGATGTAGCTTGTACCCTTGTGTGTGTGTGTGTGTGTGTGTGTTGTGGTCATGATGTGCAGCTTGGTACCCTACCTAGTGTTGTGTGTGTGTGTGTGTTGTGGTCATGTGATCAGCGGTCAGTGATGACTAGTCCACTGCGCAAACTGACGTGTGTCAGAGACGCATGAGCGTGAAGAGAGCAGTGCTGATGTCAGTCTGAGACCGTCTGATGATGATCATGACTCTGCTGAAGCGTGTGGAGCGTCTGATGATGATCATAGAGGTAGATGATCGAGACTGCTCTGCTGAAGCGTGTGGAGCTCCGTCTATATTCATGTGTTTGTGATTTCAGATGAGCAGACGGTGAGGGAACATCTCCAGATCAGCAGCTGTTTGAAGCACAGCCATCGAAATCAATGCATTTCTTACTGTTATATATGTGTCCTAGTAACTCAGCTACTGTAATAATATTACTTCTTGCAGTAACTAGTTGTGTAACATTACAGTTACCATCCATAAAACAGCTTAGTTACTTTTGATGCCTCGACCCGCTGATTTATAATCCAACAATCAAATAATTCCTAGATATATGTTCATAATTTTCACTCATTCCAAGCTCTGAATATGGAAAAGATTACATTCAGCAGATATAAATATTGCATTATATTGATTTTGTCAGAGAAAAGATGATCTGAACACTGTTGTGTATTACTGTACTCTGCATTACATCCCTCTGATCAGCATTATATTACTATAATTAAACATCTTTTTGTAAAATTAAACAGTTTCTTACAAACTCATGTGATTTGATAAATACATGAAATATAATCATATATGGTAACGGAGAAATTACAATTAGCTTCAAGCTACACATTAATGAGATTAATACAACACTTCTACTTGAATGTCATCAATCACTATTGAGTGTTTGTAATAACTAATAATGTGGATTTTGGTCAAATGATGAGGCAGAAATATGTTATTAGTAACATTTATGTGGAAGATACACTGTTACAACTTCTGTGTGACGTGAAGAAACAATGTAACTAATTACTGTTGACAGAAAGTAACAGTTACTTTTGAAAGGAGTAACTAGTAATGAGTAACTAACCCAACACTGCTGGTTAGTTATGATCATGTTTGTGTTTCTGTCAATAAAGCTTCTGACGTGCTTTAAATATTCTGCTGTTTTTGACTCTTTAAGATATTAAACCTTCTGCTTGAACAGTTCAATTCTTATTTAATCGCTACTTTTTTTTGGTATGTTTTTTTCTAAATATTTGTCTTCTGAAAAACACTTTATTTGTGTTTTTAAAGCGTGTTTTACCTCCCTTTATTAATCTGATGTCTGTACTTTGATTTTATCATAGCACTGAGTTCTCATCATGCTGTTCTCATCTGAGGCCGCTGTATATACTACGATATTAGGAAGGTTTTGTGGTCATATTTCCATGATGAGTGTGATAGTTCTGTTTATGAAGATAGTTGTGTGTGATCGTGGCTGATGATCTGGGTTCAAAAGAAAAAAAGGATTCTGAATCTTGGTTTTGATCTGGATTAAATCCTCCGTTTGTGTTTTTCAATACGTTTTAGTAAGATTGGGATATTTTTGATCCAAAAAAAACACTGGATTATTCTGATCCCAGCAGAAGAGTGGATTTCAGGAATAAAACCGGTCCAAAAAATACGTGATATTAATTTAAAGCTCTGATTGTAAACTACTTAGCGAGGGAGCAGTCAGAAGTAGTTTTCCCCCGTCATCATGTCCCTTTAGGTCAGGGGTCACCAAGTTCGGTCCTGGAGGGCCGGTGTCCTGCAGAGTTTAGCTCCAACCCTAATCAAACACACCTGAAGCAGCTAATCAAGCTCTTAACAGGTATACTTGAAGCTTCCATGCAGGTGTGTTGAGGCAAGTTGGAGCTAAACTCTGCAGGACACCGGCCCTCCAGGGTCAAGTTTGATGACCCCTGCTTTAGTACAGCACTCGTAAATCTGAGTGTGTATCACTCCAGCTAAAGTGAGAGGGTTACCTGATCCTGCACAGCAGAACACCTGATTTCCTAATCCAGCTCATTGTGCTCCAGTGTGTCTCCAGCAGAGGGCAGCACTGCTCCTGGAGCCTGACTGATGTTCCTGATCAACATTACTGTCTATAAACATACATCAGTGTCCCTTCAGAAATCACTCTAATTATTAGCAGTTATTATTGGTGAACAATTATTAATAGTGGTTTTTATAATTGATATAATGGTTGTCAAAGAACAGCATTTATTTGAATATATTTTGTAATAAGTGCAAATATCTTTACTGTCATTTAATGCAACCTTGTTGAAGAAAAATATATATATTTATAATCTTACCCTAGATTTAATGGTATCACATTTTCCACAACAATATTTTTCAACATTGATAATAATCAGCATATTATTATGATTTCTGAAGATCATGTGACTCATGAGTAATGATGCTGAAAATACAGATTTGATCACAGAAATGCATTATTTTATTTGGAGCTCTATTCCTTAAAATAATAGATGTCAAGCTCCTGTAAAAGGACAAATACTGTATATGTTGACCAATAGAAAGGCACCATAAAAACAGTCCACATTCAAGTCTTAGACGATACCAGAGCATCGTGTCATATGCACTGATAATATAGGTGATATTAAACTGTCCCCCAGTAAATATTTACTATTTGCCATATACACCAGGAAAGACTAATTATAATGTAAAGAAGTATGCCAGTCATGTGTGTGTGGTGTGGACCGGGTTTGGTGGGCCGCTCTGTGTCAAAAAGTCCAAGGGCCACTTTTTGGCCCCTGACCTAACCCTATCCCCAGGGCCGGATTTATGCACAGGCATTCTAGGCACACGCCTATGCTCGCTCGTCCTAAACACATAATATTTGTGTTATACTATAGGCTATCTACAACAGTGCAAGAACCTAAAACCCCAGAAGACACTGAGCAAGAGGGTACAAAATGATCTAAACGCCATGTTTTCCATCTTTTTATGCACGGAAATCATGCTTTCCTTCTCCCGTTCTCTCAGTCGCACACACACGCGGAGACGTGGACTAAACTTGTGCCCTGCAAATTCATCAATACAATAGTTTCTCAGCTGAAAAGCTACATGACAGCTCTCAGATTCAGTACGAGGTTCTTGAAGCAGTTCAACTTAGAAATGCACTATTAGTAGACGCTGCTGCTGAGAGACGCACAGACGCAGGTCTCTCTCTAATAACTGCATTAGACTGTATTAATAACTGCATTAGCCTGCATATCAATGGCTCAATCCTCTGTTATTAGCTCTAAAATGACGTCATAAGAGGTGCATAAGAAATTAGTTCAACACACACGAGATTTCAGGACGGAAACATGACAAAAGTCTTGAAATAATAATCTGAACAATGTCTTGAGGTGTGGATGTGACTCTAATTATTAGAGAAATAATGCACTCCTGAAGCGGTGATGTGGCCACGACGTCGTTCTCTGTTCTCAAATAAATTAACAACTTAGATTGATCTTTACTGACTGAATGCAAGCGCTTATTGCGATAGAAAACAATGCAAGTTAACGGTTACGACATATTTTTGTTTGCTGGGATGGTAATGTTATATATTAATAGGGAAGCCCAAAATGTAGTTTTGCCTATGTCACAATAAGAGGTAAATCCAACCCTGCCTATCTCTACTCCTAAAACCCCCTTAATTTATCCCTAAAATCAGAGACAGATGATAGTTGAATATCAAGGCTGTAGAAGCACCTGACTCTGGTTGTAAGCCTAAAATGGGCATTTCCTGTAAACTGATCCCTCACTTCTGATTGGCTGATTTGAATGTTGTTCCAGGAACACAGGTACTGATTGTTCAGCGCTCACTGTGCAGTTATTGCTGTTTCTTTCTCACAGTCATTCATTTATTAGTGAATTAAGAGTCATTCTGTAAAGCAGCTCTCTTCCAAAGTTGATCATTCTGTCATCATTTACTCTCATTTCACTGTATGACGTCTGCAGAATGCTAAAGAATAATGTTCTTCTCAATGCATTGACATGAGAACACATGACACACAAGACGTGTGGGCCGTGTGTAAGATGTCTTTAATAATAGATCTAATATTTTTAGGCATGTTCAGATATTCTGCTTGTTTAGTATTCTGTAAATTTGATCTTTCAAGTCTTGATTCGTGAAAGCACACACACACACACACACACACTCACACTCACACTCACACACACTCAGTCAAGGCTGCTGATGTGATGTGAGTGCAGGCTTGACGTGCAGCAGACAGGTGCAGTGAAGGACACACACACACACACACACACACACACACATGAACACACTCTGACACATGAATGAATGAATAGATGCTGCGCAGATGAAGATGTTCCCATGGAAACTGGAGAGTCAGCACAGCTTCAGCCACATGTCTGCTCCAGTCAAAGTGTGTGTGTGTGTGTGTGTGTGTGTGTGTGTGTGTGTGTGTGTGTGTGTGTGTGTGTGTGTGTGTGTGAGTGTGTGTGTGTGAGTGTGTGTGTGTGTAATACCCCAGCATCATTTTCATTTATGCATTTGTCAGAATATTGTATTCAAAGCAGCTTTACGTTGCATTGAAGGCACATCAGTTCATGCATTCTCTGTGAATTGAACGTTGATTTTAGGGTTGCCAGAGCCATGATCTACTGTTTGAGCTTCAGGAACACTTCAAAAAGCTTGATTTACACTTCAAACTTGAGCAAAGACACTCTCATACACACTCACACACTGACTGAGAGACACGACACAACACTGACGGTCAGTTATCAATGATGCTGAGAGGAATTAAGCAGACAAACAGATACACACACACACACACACACACACACTCACACACACACACACACACACACACACACACACACTCACACACACACACACACTCACTCACTCACACACACACACACACACACACACACACACACACACACACAGACACACACACACACACACACACACACACACACACACACACACACACACACACACACACACACACACACACACACACACACACACACACACACACACACACACACACTCACACACACACACACACACACACACACACACACACACACACACACACACACACACACACTCACTCACACACACATTTCCCACACTCACACACACACACACACACACACACACACACACACACACACTCACACACACACACACACACACACACACACACACACACACACACACACACACACACACACACACAGTTTTAGTGCATTCTGGATGTGAAATAACTGCTGTGCCGAGATGAAAACTGCTTAGAAGAACACAAGAGTTTTGAGAAATTACTTCCAGCAGTTAAAAAAATTTAATTATATTAACAAAAGTTATTACATTAACATATCTGTAGGTCAGTCCAAGAGACTTACATTTGTATTTTTTTTCTTTTTTTTTAACTAAGCACATTTATAATTAAATGTATATATATATGTGTGTGTGTGTGTGTGTGTGTGTGTGTGTGTGTGTGTGTGTGTGTGTGTGTGTGTGTGAGTGTCTGAGTGTGTGTGTGTGTGTGTGTGAAACCCAGAAATTAAGTAACTTTACTTGTACATTTTATTGCATTATTTACTTTCAGTTTATGTTCTTCTGTTTGTCAATACATTTTATAAAAAAATTATAATAATAAAAAAAGTGATTTTATTCGATGCAAATTTGATTTCCATATTTCTCCTTCATTTTCTGCTTGTGACGTGTGCCTGTTCAGTCTGATGTTGATGGTGTGTGTGTGTGTGTGTGTGTGTGTGTGAGAGAGAGTGTGTGTGTGTGTGTGTGTGTGTGTGTGATGTGAGACATGGAGACATGAGGAACACAGACACATCAACTGCAGCACCATCAGCCAGAGCCGCAGCCAATCGCGTGCCTGCTTTCGCGTGACGTCACTGCATTGTATTCTAAATTCATAAATCTTCTTGATCTCTCGCTCTGTGTGCCGCACTGGCTGCTGTCCTGAATGTAAAGTGTGTCCTCTGCTCTGCTAAAGAAAAGCTCCTGCTGTCTCGCTTCTCTCTCACCCTGAGACGATCTGAGCAGAGATGCAATGATCACAGTCCAGCTGTCTGTCACGAGCATCACGCGTGCTGACATGTAAACGAAGGTTGTGCTGTAACGCTCTCACATCTCTAACGCTGAAGCCATCGCGAGAGGGAGACAGTCGCCTTGGTAACAGCAGGATCCGTCCAGCCTCAGCACCAGCTGCAGAGCATCCATCAGTCCTCCAGCGATCCTCACTACTGCAAAACACCAGCAGACGCCTACAAATACCACACAGGCTTCGAAATAAAACCTAAGATGTGATCAGATCCGAGAGACTGAGATGAGACTGTCAGGGCCTTCAGCTCCAGATGTTCCTCAGTCACGCATCTGGAGGAACAGCATCCGCGTCGTTCTGGAATTCTGAAGGACTGTGAGGTTTCTGAGGAAAATTAAAGCGTTGTTGGAGATCTCCCAGACAGACTGGAAGCAGACACCGAGCAGAAAGACGGAATAGAATCAGCGTTCGGTGAGACGGGTTTGTGCATCCGTCGTGATTCGTGTGTGTGTGTGTGTGTGTGTGTGTGTTTGATGGCGCCGGTGGGCTGCGAGACGGGCACCGGGTGTGATGTGAGCGCTTCGGTGAACGGGAGAACAGCAGGGCTGCTGTGGAGCGTCGCTTCGACGGAATAAAGGACACTTATGGAAACTGGAGACCAGAATTTTAGGAAAAAGGCACGCGAGTGATTTCACGTTTCATTTTTTTTTTTTATTATAATAATCTATCCGCTTTTTTTCTTTAACAATCGCCAGGATGGATTGATTTCACTTGACGTCGTCGCGACCCTGAAACTGTTTTTGAATCCATTCTTGGAATATCATATTCATGGATGCGCGAGCGCGAACGCGACTGCTGGACCGGAAACGTGAAGGATTCACATTCTCACCGGGAGCCTTCAGTCTCTCTCTCGTGCCCTCAATAGACAGCTGGATCGGATCGAGAACACGCCAGATTGAGTGAAGATGAGTTTATCGTTTGCCAGTGTGTTCCATTCACATGTAATGCTTGGAGAGTCGCTCCTCTGATAGCACACACACACAGACGTCTATTTGACGTTTCCTATCAGATGTCAAATAGACGTCTATTAGATGTCTTTATGATTTAGAATGCATGTGAGATCTTACAGACGTCTGTCAGATGTCCGTACACAGCAGATCAAGTGATCTTTCTGGGTCAAGTTCATCACTTGAGTTGCATTAGTATGTAAGTGTAGATATAGAAGCGACCTTGTCTTCCGTCTCGAGGGCCCTCGGCCCCGTTTCTTCTTGGTTTTGTCCTCTTAAATCCACAAATATTTATTTCCTATACATCAAGAGGAAAGGGGGCTCCCCTTTCGTAGAATGCGGCAACATGGGAGTGTTTGAGCGCAGCGTCCAGATGCTCCTGACCACGGTGGGCGCCTTCGCCGCCTTCAGTCTGATGACCATCGCGGTGGGGACGGACTACTGGCTCTACTCACGCGGGGTCTGCAAAATAAAGAGTACTAACGAGAACGAGACCATCAAGAAGAACGAGGAGGTGATGACCCATTCTGGCCTGTGGAGGACCTGCTGTCTGGAAGGTAGGCGCTCCGAGAAGAACCGCATCTGAGTTCTGGAGAACATTCATGTAGCTCATCGTACGTATGGCTTGTGCGCTGTACACTCTTAAAAATAAAGCTGCTTCACGATGCCATAGAAGAACCTTTTAGTCTAAATGGTTCCATGAAGAACCTTTAACATCTGAAGAACCTTTGTGGCGAAAGCCTTCTAAAAAGGTAAGAAAGAGACGGTTCTTTGACTGAATGGTTCTTTGTGGAACCAAAAATGTTCTTTTATGGCATCACTTGAAGAACCTTTGGAAGCACCTTTAGTTTTAAGAGTGTATTCCAAGTCTGCTAAGATCATATGATAGATTTGTATGAAAAACAGATCCAAATTTATGCCATCATTCACTGAAAATCTATAGAAGGCTTGGAATATTAAACATAAAGGTCCCATGGATGATGGTTCGTTATAGTGGAAAAAGGTTCTTTAGATGATCTTCACACTTAGAAAATAAATTAAATCACTTAAAGGTTCTTTGGTGAACCAAACATGTGACCCTGGAGCACAAACCAGTCATAAGAGTCAATTTTATGAAATTTTGATTTATGCATCATCTGAAAGCTGAATAAATAGCTTTCTATTGATGTATGGTTTGTTATGATAGGACAATATTTGAAGGGTGCAAAAAAATCAAAATATTGAGAAAATCATCTTTAAAGTTGTTCAAATGAAGTTCTTAGCAATGCATATTACTAATCAAAAATTAAGTTTTGATATATTTACGGTAGGAAATTTACTAAATATCTTCTTGGAACATGATCTTAATATCCTAATGATTTTTGGCATTTAAGAAAAATCAATAATTTTGACCCATACAATGTATTGTTGGTTATTGCTACAAATATACTTATGACTGCTTTTGTGCTGCAGGGACACATACAGCTCTTCTGAGCCTTATTTTAAAGAGTGAAGTGCACAAGTCATACGGAGTACATTTGTGATGCTTTTCTTGTCTTTCTCAGAGCTCGACAGCCGCTGTGTTTAGATTCTTTCATACTTTATCTTTGGATGCATTCATATATATCTGTAAACAAGCTTCGAGATGCACTTTGAGTCACAGTGTGATTGACAGCTGACGCTGAGACTCTCTGGAGCTGCAGACGAATGAGTTTCTGGTTTAGTTGTGTTCGGGTCAGATCCAGTGCTTGCTTCCATGTTGAATCAGTTTTATTTCCCTGTAGACTAAACTCCTGCGGGATGGTATTAAAGGAATGGTTGACTCGATGAATAAACATTCGCTGCAAATGTCCTCACCTTCAGGCCATCATACTGTATGTAGATGAGTTTGTTTCTTCATCAGGTTTCACTGCATCAGTGTCTCAGCAATGGATGCTCTGCAGTGAATGGGTGCCGTCAGAATGAGAGTCTGATAAAAACATCACAATAATCCACAGCACTCCAGTCCATCAGTTAACATCTGGAGAAGACAAAAGCTGAGACAAACCCAGCATTAAGGCGTTTTAAAGTCTAAAATATGAGTTCATAATTCATAATAACTCTTCCTCAGTGAAAAAGTGTTCTGATCTGAATCAGGAGAGAAATCTGCACAGATGCCAAAACAGCTCTAAACTAATATGTGGCTGGATTTTGATGCGAGAAACAACATCAGATGCACTTTTTCACTGACGAAGAGTTATTATGAATCATGAACTCATATTTTAGACATTAAAAACGTCTTAATGCTGGGTTTGTCTCAGGTTTTGTCTTCTCCAGATGTTAACTGATGGACTGGAGTGCTGTGTATTATTGTGATGTTTTTATCAGACTCTCATTCTGACGGCACCCATTCACTGCAGAGCATCCATTGCTGAGACACTGATTCCTTTAATTCACACATCGTGATTGTAACTTGTGATTTTCGCCCGTGTTTTCCAGTGAACAGACTGTAGCTGTTATGCAGATTTTTGGCAGTATTTGTCTGTTTAACACATTTTAATCATGTTAAAATCCATAAAAACAAAAAACCTGTTCACAGAAAAGTTACTATATAGATTGTCTTTATAGTTTTTACTATAAAGTCGTAATGCTTTGAGTTTCCTCATGATTTGTGCTCCAGTCAGAAGTTTCTAAGACATCATTTATACGTTTATAAGATCAATTCATCCAGGCCTGACTTCAGTCGATTCTCTGTTATTTCCGGCTGATACTGAGTTTATTGAGTATCCTCAGATTATTAATAAAGGGGTTTGGTAATTCTCTGTAGCTGTCCTTTATAGCAATCCAAATAACACTTTATTTAATGTGCAGAACTGATCCAGCAGAAATGATGCATGGTTTATTACAGCAGCTAATAACAGAATGATCTGAGTTACACAGCTGCTGTTGACATCCGTCTTTGTTTTAGTGGTTTTAGTGAAACATGAAGCTCACATTCACATACAGGACATCGTTAGGTAAACCAAGCTCTAAAATATGATCCGGCGTCCATCTGTGAGTGCAAACAAACTTTTAATTGTCATGTTGTGTTGTGCATAACACTTTCTGATGAGCAGTGTTGGGTTAGTTACTCATTACTAGTTACTCCTTTCAAAAGTAACTGTTACTTTCTGTCAACAGTAATTAGTTACATTGTTTCTTCACGTCACACAGAAGTTGTAACAGTGTATCTTCCACATAAATGTTACTAATAACATATTTCTGCCTCATCATTTGACCAAAATCCACATTATTAGTTATTACAAACACTCAATAGTGATTGATGACATTCAAGTAGAAGTGTTGTATTAATCTCATTAATGTGTAGCTTGAAGCTAATTGTAATTTCTCCGTTACCATATATGATTATATTTCATGTATTTATCAAATCACATGAGTTTGTAAGAAACTGTTTAATTTTACAAAAAGATGTTTAATTATAGTAATATAATGTTGATCAGAGGGATGTAATGTCAGAGTACAGTAACACACAACAGTGTTCAGATCATCTTTTTCCTGACAAAATCAATATAATGCAATATTTCTATCTGCTGAATGTAATCTTTTCCATATTCAGAGCTTGGGACATCACATGCATGTCATGAAAATTATGAAATAAATCTAGGAATTATTTGATTGTTGGATTTTAAGTAACTAAGCTGTTTTATGGATGGTAACTGTAATATTATTACTGAAATCTTATTAGTAACTAGTTACACTACTAGTTACTGCAAAAATAATATTATTACAGTAACTAAGTTACAGTAACTAGTTACTGCCCAACACTGGTGATGAGTATTTCTGAGGCTGGATCAATGTTCTGTCTGTTATGTCACCTGTGACCTCTGTGACCTCTGTGACCTCACTGGAGCATCAGGGTTTTATCTTTTATATTAGCATACAGTTTCTGGTTATTCTGTATGATATTTCTGAATAGATGATAGAAGGATGAAACACAGAATGTGAATCAATACACATATTATACTGGAAACACATCATTAGTGGAGTCTGATTATGAACTGCACACATAATTATGACACATAAACGTGTCTCTGCATAAGAATGCTTCTGTATTCGAGTCGTTTTGATCATTATGTTTTATTTATTGTT
This sequence comes from Schizothorax lantsangensis, assembly GCA_027422415.1. Lineage (NCBI taxonomy): Eukaryota > Metazoa > Chordata > Actinopteri > Cypriniformes > Cyprinidae > Schizothorax > Schizothorax lantsangensis. The sequence continues at coordinate 35,567,674 of CM049853.1, forward strand.
CTGGACTTTGATTTTTTTAGCTCTGTTCCAGGGTTTATTTATTGTGACTGCAGAGATTTGATTAGATTGATAGCTTTATGTTTGATATCATCTGGATGAGCATTATTGATTAATGTCAGAAGTGTTTATGTATGTAAGTTATAGTCAATAATCTGAGCTGAAGCGGTGCTTAAAGTACATCTAATAATAGAAGAGTATTGTTCGGAAACACTTTAGAATACTGTTCATCATTAATGAATAACTACACAAGAACACATGACTAATGCACTATTAACATTGTAATAACTACTATTACATAACAATAAACTTTGATTATTGATTTAGTAAGTAATAGTGCTCAGTTAAAACTGTCAGTTCACTATTAGATAATCAATAACTACTATTTGTTTCATATCCTGGAGAATTCCTAGGAACTACTGTATACAGGTTCATAATTAATGTGAATTATGAATAATTAATTCTAATGAAGATCATGGTAACCCACTCGTAATGATTGAAGTGTTACCAAATCTAGCGAAATTAATTACTAACCAATACCTTACAATAACGTCAGTAATTACTAGAGAGTAATCATGATCTTCACTTTACAATACTGATCCAAATAATTAGTAATTATTATATAAAGTATTCATATTAATTATGAACCTGTATACAGTAGTTCTTAGGGAGGTATGAAAAAATAATAGTTACTGATTAGCTAATAGTGAACTACCACATTCGACTAAGCACTAATCACTTACTAATTCATTAATCAGAGTTTCTTGTTAGTTACTAGTAGAGTGCTACTAGTGACCAGTGTTGGGTTAGTTACTCAAAG
>CM049853.1:35580990-35588490 GCA_027422415.1 Schizothorax lantsangensis
GTGTAAATACAACATGTGTTTATGTAATGCATAAATACCCTTATGAGTACCGATGCTTGCTATCAATCAGACCTGATCTGTCTTTATGCAGAAATTATGAAAAAATAAAAAAGTCATTTTGAGATCAATGTGCATTAAATCATAATGTAAATCAGCTCTTTTACCAAATGCTGTACCTGAAGAAGAGGAATTGTCTGTTAACCGTCTGGTGTGGGATCAGATTCACGACAAAAGTATTGCGTCACGGATAAAAAAAAATAACAACATTTAAAAACACAAGTAAAAATATATTGCACAAGATTTAATATTGAAAGCAAAGTTTTCAGAATAGCAAACAACGAAAAATAATCAAAACATTAATAATGCATTTTTAAATATAATAAGCATGAATAAAAACTTTAAACGTATTTAAAATCATATTGCACAAAATTGAAATATTAATGCAAAATTATCTTTTGTTTTCCTTGGTTATATTTCTCAGTTTTTTCTGCTCAGATATTTCTGCTCATATTTTAATTTTTTGTATGCTTATGCTGTTTTTCCCTCCGCGCTTGTTTCCATGTTCTGCGCTTGCTTTTCTAAATGTTGCGGTTAGAGTTTTATGTAAATCAGGGCAGGTTTAAGCATCATCATTGGTCCACTAGTTCTTGATTGACAGCTCCTCCTCAGCCAATCAGGTGAAGAGGGGCGTGGACGTCTCTCCAGTGCGCCTCATTAGCTGCTGATGCTCAGCGTTCACGTGAAAATGTTTAACTGTCAGCTGGGTAACATCTTTCTATACAGGACACCGTTATATGTGTCTGTCTGTCACTGCTGTAGGCTACGCCTGTCTGGCGATGGTGCTGATGGGTCGTTTCTGACCGAAAAACTTGACATTATTATGGACGTGATTTGAAAAGATAGTCACCCTTGTATTGTTTGTGAATGAGGATCGTGAAAGCAAACGGGTGAATAGCATCTAGTGGAAACGTCCAGTACTGCACTCGAACAAAATCTTACTAAAAGCTCTTTTATTCTGATATCAAACTCAAATTTGGAGCAAAACTTGTTTAGATTGATGGCTTTGATTTTCATGAAGTGTTGGAGTAAAATTTTGGAAAGGACATATTTCACATAAAATTTGAAAATAGTATTTTTGTGCATTTTTCATCTTTTTTTGTTTCACGTTTTTAACATTATATACTTCAATAATCTGCCAAGTGTCTCCCTTATATAATATTAAACAAAACATATGTAAATTAGTGCTGTCAAATGATTAATCATGATTAATCACATCCAAAATACGTTTTTTGTGTACATATTATATATACAGTGTATATTTTTAATGTATTGTGTATATATAAATACACACACATACATGTATATTATTTTTTAAATATTTACATGGATATATATATCATTTATATCATATATAAAAATAAATATTTTATATATAAACATAACATTTGTATGGAATATACAGTACACATGCATTTGTGTGTATTTATATATATATATACATAATAAATATACACAGTACACACAAATATTTTATGTAAACAAAAACTTTTATTTTGGATCACGATTAATCGTTTGACAGCACTAATGTAAATTATGTAATACTTTATGCATAAAATATTAAATAAAAAACATGATCACACTAAAATATAGTACATTTCATCAAAATGTACAAATATTATATCATATTTAGTCATTTTGACCATGCAAGGAGCACCAGAGGGTTTAAACAGTAATTCTAATATTTATCAGCTCTGATGTTGAACACAATAATGTGAGAAAGATTCCAGCATTACTTGTAGTAAAGAGGACTTTAATGTTTAACAATACCGACGTGTTTTGTATCCTTCTTCAACTTAGGCCGAAACGTGTCGGTATTGTTAAAATTGTCCCCTTTACTACAAGTAATGCTGGAATCTTTCTCAAATTGTACAGTTTGTTTCCATGCACCTTGTGAAGTGGTAAAGTTGCTCCAGAACCCACCTCACTGATGCTGAACACACAAACACACTGTGAAAAAACTGTGAATTTAACGGTAAAACACTGTAAAAATGTTACAGTAAAAACCTGTTATATGTAGTGTTGTTTTTGGCGGCCTGTTTTAATTTGAGTTTTAGTCTAGTCTTTGTGTGAAGCGTCATTTTAGTTTTTTTAGTTTTAGTCAGTTCATACTCTTTTTAGTCTAGTCAAGTTTCAGTCAACTAAAAGTCTGAGCATTTTAGTCGAATTATCCATGACTATCGTCTAGTTTTAGTCAATGAAAATTGTATTTTAGTCTCTTTTTAGTAAGCAATTCTATTTAACCCAGTCAATATAGTATAAGTACCTAGCAGTATAGACGAAACCAACATTTTCTTTTAGCCAAACCCATTTCAAACAAGGTTATCTTATATTATTGTTACCTTATAGACTCAAGAATACATCTATTCCAGACACGGAAGACGCTCTGATTTAAATTTACAACATTTATTTTACCAACCAAACATGTTAGAAGTACACACACATAAATTTAAATAAATAAAAACAATAAATAAAATAAAATAGCATCACATGACAATGCCAGAAAAAAAATAGAACGTTACATTCAAGTTTAACAAAGAGAAACAAGGTGCTTGAATGCTCGAACTACAATAACATACTAAAAAGTGCAAATAAAATGTGTGTCTGTTACTTGTATTGATTGTAAACTGAAGTCAGATGAAGTCTCTTTCTCTGTCAGACTTAACTTTGTTTGTTGTCGTCTTCTAAATAATGCCGTGAGTGGAGCTTGAGTAAGTGACGTCGTCTGCGTCTGCGCAGAGTGTTGCCAAGTCCCCAAATATTTAGACCCTGGAACTTTACCGGGGAACCCCCCTCGAAATGCGAGGGCTAGTTTTGAGTAGCAATTGGGCGGGTTTTTGTTGCGAAAACCTGGCAAACACTGAAGTAACGTTAAACATGAAACAGAAATACAAAATAATAACGCGACTAAACGAGACGAAAAATTTCGTTTCGTCTCGTTTTGGTCAACGAAAATGAAGAGACATTTTAGCGTTTTTATTTTGTAAACCACATTTAGTCTCGTTTTTACGTCAACGTAAAACATTTAATTATCGTCTCGTAAAGCATTTACGTTGCGTCTCGTCTGTTTTCTACGTGATAAAGTCATTGACGACGATATTTCGTCATAATTTTCGTTAAATGGTTAACGGTAAGTTGCCCTACTATATACGATGAAAAACTGTATTGGGCATTACATGTAATTTTACGGTAGTATACCGTTTTTAGAAGTGGGAAAAGATACAGTGAATAACCGTAAATTGACATTCCCAGAATTCCCTGCGTTACATTTCAAATTTGATGTTTTTTTTTAGTTTTTTCTTATCAGTTGTGTACATTAGGATTGTATGTTACATCTAATGTTGTTAAATTAATAATATATTGCATTATTTCAGTTTCATGTGTGTTACCGTGATGGTGTTTAGTGTTTGTGTGAATGATGCTGTGCACTTTCTATATATGTTAATATTTAAAAGCTGCTTGTGATTGGCTTTGGTTCATTATGTGACTTTCTCATCACTTTCTCGTGGTTATCAGTGTATTACAAACATACAGAATACATAATACCTTGGTATGTTACAGGTTTTTTTAACTGCTTACACACATTTTTTACTCGTTACAGTTTCTGAAAGCTGTCACTCAAACAGCAGAAGCACACACCAAATCTGCAAAACCAGACACTAATTCTCAACCTTTGACTCTTTTAAATTTTATAAAACTTTTTGCAAAACACAACACACAACTCTCTATGTAACACACACAAACATCTCTCTTGATTTACGTTTTCAAACACAACCAATCAAAAAGCCACAATAACTCCTCACATGTGCTTCACTGAACACCAACCAATCAATAAACACACATCTACCGTAAATATATAAAAACTTAATGTTTGATTAGTAATATGCATTGCTAAGAACTTCATTTGAACAACTTTAAAGGTGATTTTCTCAATATTTAGATTTTTTTGCACCCTCAGATTCCAGATTTTCAAATAGTTGTATCTCAGCCAAATATTATCCTATCATAACAAACCATACATCAATGGAAAGCTATTTATTCAGCTTTCAGATGATGTATAAATCTCAATTTCAAAAAATTGACCCTTATGACTGGTTTTGTGCTCCAAGGTCACAAATAGGCAAAGTTTTGAAAATGCATATAAGCTGGAAAAAAAAACCCGGTAACATTAGATCAGTTAATTAAAATACGGTATTTAAATCCTAAAATTTTGCTACCGTTTTTTTTTACGGTAAAATTCTGGTGACTTTTTTTACCGTAATTTTCCAGATTTTTTTTACAGTGTGTGATTGATGTTCTGTGTGTGTGTTGATCCTCAGGTCTGAGTAACATCATCGGGATAATCGTGTACATATCAGCCAACGCGGGCGACCCGTCCAAGAGCGACTCGAAGAAGAACAGCTACTCGTACGGCTGGAGCTTTTACTTCGGCGCGCTGTCCTTCATCATGGCGGAGATGGTGGGCGTTCTGGCCGTCCACATGTTCATCGACGAGCATCGAGAGTTACGCGTGGCTCGCGCTCGGACCGGCGCAGGAGGAGACTATCTGCAGGGCTCCGCCATCAGCAGGATCCCTAGCTACCGCTACCGTTACCGGCGCGGCTCGCGCTCCTCCAGCCGCTCCACCGAGCCCTCGCACTCGCGCGACGCTTCGCCCGTGGGACTCAAGGCCTTCGGAGCGCTGCCGTCCACCGATATCTCCATGTACGCGCTGAAGACTCCTCACGGCACGCCGCCGATGTACAACTCCGAGAGAGAGCCGGAGTTCCTTCAGGTGCACAACAGCATCCAGAAAGACTCCAAAGACGCCAATCGTCGCACTACACCTGTATGAGAGACAGCGCCCCCTGCAGCTGAGGAGGAGAACCGCTCCGCCACAGACGGACTCATTTATAACACTACTGATGATGATGATGACGATGACGAGTTTACATGTTCCAAGTTCCAAAAATGAACCGTGAAATGCATGATTTTCTTATTTTCCGTAAACTAACAAGTTTAACAAGAGCAACAGCGTTTGGACTGAAATCTCTTTTCTTCATGTTTGTTTCATTTTGTTGAACATAAATACTGTGAATCTTCGTGGCCGCTGTGAACCCAGGGAAGAGAAAACTATCCCACTAACCGGCCGCGATTTATATGTCATTATAAACGTATTAATGATACATGACTATATATAAATATATGACAAGATACATACATGAATATATGAACATCTGTTAATAAACCACACATGGACTTCTTGATTCAAGAGGACGCAAAAAAACAAAAGAGCAAATCAGAAGTTAATAAAATCATCGTGATAATAAGAGCTGGATTCATGTCGACTCATTTGCATGTGTTTATTCAAAAGTTGCTAGATTAGACCAGATTAGACTAACAAACACACTCAGGCTGGTTGTCAGCAGCATCACAGACTCAGATCTGCTGCAGGATGAAGACGGACACTGTGTGTGTGTGTGTGTGTGTGTGTGTGTGCGTGCGTGCGTGCGTGCGTGCGTGTGTGTGTGTGTGTGTGTGTGTGCGTGTGCGTGTGTAGTGTGTGTGTGACTGTGTGTGTGTGTGTGACTGTGTATGTGTGTGTGTGTGTGTGTGTGTGTGTGTGTGTGTGTGTGTGTGTGTGACTGTGCGCGTGTGTGTGCGTGTGTGTGTGCGTGTGTAGTGTGTGTGTGACTGTGTGTGTGTGTGTGTGTGTGTGTGTGCGTGTGTGTGTGTGTGTGTGTGTGTGCGTGTGTAGTGTGTGTGTGACTGTGTGTGTTGATATTTAGTCTAGAACTACAGTAAGATCATGTTGATATTTAGTCTAGAACTACAGTAAGATCATGTTGATATTTAGTCTAGAACTACAGTAAGATCGTGTTGATATTTAGTCTAGAACTACAGTAAGATCGTGTTTATATTTAGTCTAGAACTACAGTAAGATCGTGTCGATATTTAGTCTAGAACTACAGTAAGATCGTGTTGATATTTAGTCTAGAACTACAGTAAGATCGTGTTGATATTTAGTCTAGAACTACAGTAAGATCGTGTTGATATTTAGTCTAGAACTACAGTAAGATCATGTCGATATTTAGTCTAGAACTACAGTAAGATCTTGTCGATATTTAGTCTAGAACTACAGTAAGATCGTGTCGATATTTAGTCTAGAACTACAGTAAGATCGTGTTGATATTTAGTCTAGAACTACAGTAAGATCATGTTGATATTTAGTCTAGAACTACAGTAAGATCTTGTTGATATTTAGTCTAGAACTACAGTAAGATCGTGTTGATATTTAGTCTAGAACTACAGTAAGATCGTGTTGATATTTAGTCTAGAACTACAGTAAGATCGTGTTGATATTTAGTCTAGAACTACAGTAAGATCATGTCGATATTTAGTCTAGAACTACTGTAAGATCGTGTTGATATTTAGTCTAGAACTACAGTAAGATCATGTTGATATTTAGTCTAGAACTACAGTAAGATCGTCTTGATATTTAGTCTAGAACTACAGTAAGATCGTGTTGATGTTTAGTCTAGAACTACTGTAAGATCGTGTTGATATTTAGTCTAGAACTACAGTAAGATCGTGTTGATATTTAGTCTAGAACTACTGTAAGATCATGTTGATATCTAGTCTAGAACTACAGTAAGATCGTGTTGATATTTAGTCTAGAACTACAGTAAGATCGTGTTGATATTTAGTCTAGAACTACTGTAAGATCGTGTTGATATTTAGTCTAGTTCTACTGTAAGATCATGTTAAGATCGTGTTGATATTTAGTCTAGAACTACAGTAAGATCGTGTTGATATTTAGTCTAGAACTACAGTAAGATCGTGTTGATATTTAGTCTAGAACTACAGTAAGATCATGTTGATATTTAGTCTAGAAATACAGTAAGATCCTGTTGATATTTAGTCTAGAACTACAGTAAGATCGTGTTGATATTTAGTCTAGAACTACAGTAAGATCGTGTTGATATTTAGTCTAGAACTACAGTAAGATCATGTTGATATTTAGTCTAGAACTACTGTAAGATCCTGTTGATATTTAGTCTAGAACTACAGTAAGATCCTGTTGATATTTAGTCTAGAACTACAGTAAGATCGTGTTGATATTTAGTCTAGAACTACAGTAAGATCGTGTTAAGATCGTGTTGATATTTAGTCTAGAACTACAGTAAGATCGTGTTGATATTTAGTCTAGAACTACAGTAAGATCGTGTTGATATTTAGTCTAGAACTACAGTAAGATCATGTTAAGATCGTGTTGATATTTAGTCTAGAACTACTGTAAGATCGTGTTGATATTTAGTCTAGAACTACAGTAAGATCGTGTTGATATTTAGTCTAGAACTACAGTAAGATCGTGTTGATATTTAGTCTAGAACTACAGTAAGATCGTCTTGATATTTAGTCTAGAACTACAGTAAGATCATGTTGATATTTAGTCTAGAACTA
>CM049853.1:35595737-35655737 GCA_027422415.1 Schizothorax lantsangensis
TGGGGACGGAAGCAGACGGACCCTGGCAGCCCACCAGATGCGGAGAGCAACGGACCTGGAACCCTCCAGGGCGGAGCAGACGGACCTGAGCCCCCAGGGCAGAGCAGACAGGACAGAGCCCCCCCAGGATAGGGCAGACAGACCCGGAGCCCACCAGAGCGGAACAGACGGGACCAGGACCACCAGAGCGGAGCAGATGGACCCGGAACCCACCAGGGCGGAACGGACAGGACAGAGACCACCGCAGGAGAGCAGGACGGGCAGGAAACCATATCAGCATCTGAGATCTGGGGGGAACAGAGACAGACAACACAGAGAGAGCAGAGACGGACAACACAGGGAGAGTAGAGACAGACAACACAGGGAGAGCCTTCCTGGTCTCAGGGGCCGTGGCTGAGCAGGTCTGGGAATCACAGGCGCCTCCATAGCCATGCCAAGGCAGGACAGGAAATCCCAGATGGCCTCCATAGCCATGACATCGGGGCAGGACATGGAATCACAGACGGCTTCCATAGCAGTGACAGGGCCGGACGGGGAATCACTGACGGCCTCCATAGCCGTGACAGGGCGGACGGGGAATCACTGACGGCCTCCATAGCCGTGACAGGACAGGGCGAGAGTTCACAGACGGCCTCCTTAGCCGTGACAGGACAGGGCGAGAGTTCACAGACGGCCTCCATAGCCGTGACAGGACAGGGTGAGAGTTCACTGACGGCCTTCTTAGCCGTGACAGGACAGGGTGAGAGCTCACAGACGGCCTCCATAGCCGTGACAGGACAGGGCGAGAGTTCACAGACGGCCTCCATAGCCGTGACAGGACAGGGTGAGAGTTCACAGACGGCCTTTTAGCCGTGACAGGACAGGGTGAGAGCTCACAGGAGGATACCACGACACCTCTGGAGGTTCTGCAGCTAACGCCGCCACCTCTGGAGGTTCTACGGTGGTAACCTGACCGGGTGAGAGTAGATTGCTGGGCGCCACCACCTTGCAAGGAGCTGAAACGAGCACCACCGCTTCAGAAGGTGCTGCAGCAGGTGCTGCACCTCTGGAGACATTACAGTGGACGTTGCTACTCAGGCAGTCCAATGGTGGTGTACGCAGCCCAAATGCAACATAAAGCGATCCCTATCATGGGAAGCGCTTCAGACAGGGAAATCAGTTCAGGAACAGGAGGGCCAAGGTGAGTGGATTTGGGGATACCAGCAGTGCGTACAGACACCAGCGGTGCATCCCTCAAGCTGGAGATCAACCGGAGAACTCGAAGGACTGACCTTAAATCTCTCGGTGTGACAGAGTCTGGCAGTTCCGCTGAGACGTGAGGAGACTCTGGCAGTTCGGCTGAGACTTGAAGAGACTCTGGCAGTTCGGCTGAGACTTGAAGAGACTCTGGTAGTTCGGATGAGACTTGAAGAGACTCTGGCAGTTCGGATGAGACTTGAAGAGAGACTCTGGTTGTTCCACTGTGACGTGGTCTGACTCTGGCTGGTCAACTGTGACGAGGTCTGACTCTGGCTGGTCAGCGGTGACGTGGTCTGACTCTGGCTGGTCAGCGGTGACGTGGTCTGACTCTGGCTGGTCAGCGGTGACGTGGTCTGACTCTGGCTGGTCAGCGGTGACGTGGTCTGACTCTGGCTGGTCAGCGGTGACGTGGTCTGACTCTGGCTGGTCAGCGGTGACATGGTCTGACTCTGGCTGGTCAGCGGTGACGTGGACTGACTCTGGCTGGTCAACTGTGGCTTGGCTTGACTCACGGAGATTACTGGTGGCTTGGCTTGACTTGTGATGATCAACTGTGGCTTGGCTTGACTCACGGAGATCACTGGTGGCTAGGTTTGACTTGTGATGATCAACTGTGCTTTGGTTTGACTTGTGACGATCAACTGTAGCTTGACTTGACCTTTTAACATAGGCTGTGACTTGACTTGGCTTTTTAATATCAGCGGTGACCTGACTTGACTCTTTAACAGCAGCGGTGACTTGACTCTTTAACAGCAGCGGTGACTTGACTTGACTCTTTAACAGCAGCGGTGACTTGACTTGACTCTTTAACAGCAGCGGTGACTTGACTTGGCTTGTGATTGGCAGCAATGAAGCTACGGGGTGTTGTTGTTGCCGCCATTTTGTGAGCGTGCTCTAGCGTGGCTGTGTTCACACAATTGGGTGCGGTGTCTCGTTCCTCCGCTACTCCCACAGTGAATGTTGAACCAACAGTCAGTAGGGCATAGTCCAAGAAACAACTTAGTGATGACCGCGGACCCTCGCGTCTGAGTTGAGATTGTAGTGGCTGATTAATGCCATTGCAAAAAATCTCAATCAATATTATGTCCGGTAAATCGGAATAACTGTGCGACGAAGATCTAATAACCCGCTAATATGGTTCTCCAGTGATCTTGGGCCATGTTTTAGGGCAAACAATATTCTGTTTGTGTCCATACCTGACAATTGTCCGTTTGGACAAGCTGCTGGTTCCTTGTTGGGCCGAGTATTCTGTTACGGGGCTGAGAGACGTGAGACAGGCGGATCCATCTGCAAGCTTTTATTACTATACATGGTCAATACAGGCAGGGTCGGACAGTAGCAAACAGGTATGGCATGGGCAAGACACAAGAATAATCCAAGGGCAAAGCGTGGGTCGGAGATCGGCAAACTATATCCAGAGGGCTAGGCTGAGAGCATAAACCAGGAACACGGGCAGGAATCAGAACACAGGAAATCAAACTAGGGATACTGGGAAAACGCGTTGTATGCAGCAGGGCTAACAATAATCGGCAGTGTGTGAGAGGAAGTCCATGGTTTTATATAGTGTGTGTGTGTGTGTGATTGGGTGCTGGTGATTGTGAGATGGAAAACAGGTGTGTGCGTGATCAGTGCAAAACAGCTGTTGTTGGTGTAGTGGATGATGGGAAATGTAGTCCTTGAGTGATCTGTGACTGACTGTGGGTGTGAAAGTCCATGTGGTGGGTGGGTGTACCTCTAGAGGTGAGTGACTGGAAGTTCATGGCCAGGATTCGTGACAGATATGTTGTTCATTGACATGACTACTTACTTTTGAGAGATGAACTAAAGATTTTGATTAAGTTACAGGCTTTTGAAGGTAATCCATTGTGTGGTGCTGGTTTGTACAAATTGTTTTGAGAAATGCACATTACTTTGCAAATATTAAGATGATTCGAGAAATGCACCGAAGTGTTGGTTAACAGTTAATGCACTGTGACCTACCAAGAAACAACTGCATTTACTATTAACATTACAAAGATTAAATACTGTAATAAATGTTGGCTATTGTTCATTGTTTGATCTTGTTTGTTAATACTTGTTAAATAATCTTTTTCATTGTATGATACCAATATAGATGTATAAGCCTGGCTACATTTCTTAAACGGTTACCGCCTCGTCGAGCATCTGGAGCCCGCTCCGCCAGCAGACCTGCTCAAACAGCTTTTTCCCCCAGGCTGTGAGAGCCCTGAAACTACAATTTTACCCCGCCCCTCCCCTCTGAAACCCCATGCACAAACCCTACTCCTGCAACATGGACCCCCCCTCTCCCTCTCCTTCACAACACACTGTCCCAACCTTACCCTTAAAAAAATAAATAAATAACTGGGAACTCTTTTTTTTGGTGCAATTCAAGTGTGCTATACACACAGGGGAGTGTACAAACAACCGGTGTAGCAGCACATCTCCTCTATGCTCTAGAACTTTTCTTACACTGCTATTGGGTACTCAATCCCACAAAAGACTCAGTATATATATGTATGTTTACATGCTCATTAACCACCACAAACCACCTTGCACTGTGCCCCCAGCCAGCTGCTTGACTCACAATGTTTCTCTTGCACATGTACAGTATTTATGTGAAGGTTTTGTATAGTTTGTATATTTTTTATCTTTTATCTTTAGTTTGTATAGGGTAAACAATTTATATATAGTAACTTAGTCAAATATCTGTCAGTAGGGAGAGGATCACATGAACCCTCGACGGTGATGCAGGCTAGTTTTTTCGCTCCACTCACTTTGCCAAATATTTTGCGATCCTGTCAGTGAAATTTGAACCACTCTGCATTAGACCCATCATGAGTGCTAAGGCAGACAAAGGAGATCGGGAAAAGGGAGATTGAGCAATCGCCAATGAAGAAAAAATTCAGGGATTCAGCCATCTCCAGTGAAGAGCTGGACAGTGCTATTGCTAGCCGCATTGAACTAGCATTTAAAGAACACCAAAGCACTTTGAATTCGGTTGTGAACTCGGCAGTAAGAGATGCGATGGACTCTGTGCTGATTCCAGCATTGCGCGAACTGCGTGAGGACATACTAGCGACCAATAAGTCTGTTAAAGAGCTAAGAGAGGAGTTTGAGGCCATAGTTACCAAGACGAAGCAGACACGTGACCGCGTTGATTCTGTTCAGGCAGCGGCGCGGGAAGATAAGAGAACAGTTACGGATTTAAAGGATCAGCTGGAGCGACTCACCGAGAAGATGACAGATATGGAGGACAGGTGCAGGCGGAACAATGTTAGATTGGTGGGACTCCCAGAAGGGATGGAAGGTCCAGATGCAGCTAGTTTCCTCCGAGCTAATCTTTCCAAGTGGATTCCTTCCTTGAGGGGCCGTGACATTGAGATTGATCGGGCGCATCGCGTGTATGACGGAGGGAGGGGCTCCGATCGGCCGCGCACTCTCATCTTCCGTGTACTGAGATGGCATGACAGATCAGATATCCTGAAAGGTGCTCGGCAGGCGTATCCGGTGAAGTGCACACAGAACAATGTCACACTGCTGTTTTTTCCTGACTTTAGTCCGGCTACAGCGATCAGGAGAAAGGCATTTGGTCCGGTTTTGAAGAAGATGACTGCACTTGGTCTCCAGCCCTTCCTCTCTATCCAGCGGTGATTAAGCTACGGCACAAAGGGGAACAGAGAAGCTTCGATTCCCCTCAGAAAGCGGAGGATTTTATCAGTTCCATGTCTCAGCAGAAGTCCTATGCCGCCGCTCTTCGGGGGGACGACGGGGGAGCAGAGCGGCCGCTGTTTCTCCATTTCCACGGGAGGGGCGTGACGGCCGGGATGGACTTGGCCCTAGCTGCCCAGAAGGGGATGATAGCAGGATGGCCATGGATGCTTGCTAAACCTATTGTTTGCGTTTTCTTCTCTTATACTGGGATATTGTCCTTATTTATCCGGTACAACGATCTCTTTGCTGGTAAGACTGACACTCCATTTTTCTGTTTTGGAGGGGACTAATGGAGAGTAGGTTTAATTACAATAAAAAATATATATATATTTTTTTTTTGGCTGTGTGAGCCTTTCGGGAGACATGTCTTGCGTTAGGGTGGATCGGTCACAACCTATCACTGTTTTTTGTTGCTCAGTCAGACCTATGTTCTCGGTAATGTGCGGTCTGAGTTGTTCTTTGTTTATGGTTGTCGGTTGTTCACATTTTTATGTTGTTTTTGTTTTTTACAGCAGACATTTATACTTTTATCTATTTTACATTATTTCTAAAGGGATTTTTCATATAGGAGGTTTGGTATCTAAAATGCACATCAGTGTTTACGGGTTATTTACGGAATGGAAGTGCTTCTGTTTTTTGTTTTTTTTGTTTTTTTGCATTTATTGTGTACAATCTTGGGATTATGAATATTCAATGCATACTTTAAATATTTTTTATCACTGAATGTGAATGGTTTAAATTCTGCTGTTAAAAGAACCCGTGTATTAGAATATTTACACCGTAAATCTATCTCCTGTGCCTTAATACAAGAGACACATTTAAAACAATCTGACGTGGCACGTTTCCAGAATAAGTATTACAAATTAATAGCTTTTTCCTGCGCTCAAAATAAAACTAAGGGGGTGCTTATCCTTGTTAACAGGAAGTTAAATTTAACAATTGAACACCTTGGTAGTGATGAGAAGGGTGGATTTGTTTTTATCCGATGCAAAATATATAATAATAGGTTAGCATTGGTCTCTATTTATGGTCCGAATGAGACAGACAGTGCATTCCTTACACAGATTTCCAAAACTTTACTTGAGGAGATTGATTGCCCTCTAGTGGTGGGTGGTGATTTTAATGCTGTCATAAATCCTGCTTTAGATAAGTCTCAATCTGATACAACAGCCAATCCATCCTCTAAATTATTGAATAAATTTATCACTGAGCTCAATTATGGAGAATTCAGAACACTAAAGCTAAGGACTTCACTTTTTTTTCTAATAGACACAAGACTTTCTCTAGGATAGATTACATATTTCTCAGCCCATCTTTAATTTCATCTAATTCCTCTATATCTATATTACCAATTTTATTATCTAATCATTCTGCTATGTTGTGCAGTGTTCCTCTTTCCGATGTCAAAGCCAAGTCCCCTAGATGGCGCTTTAACATATCATTATTAAGTAATCAGACTTTTATTACCTCTCTAAAATAATATATTAAGGACTTTCTTGAAATGAATATGCCCTCTGATGTGGATCCTCAAATACTGTGGGAAACGACTAAGTGTGCTATACAAGGTTTCTGTATATCTTTCTCTTCTACTCTCGCCAAAGCGAGAACTCACCAGTTTACACAATTAGAAAATAAAATCCAATCATTACAAAATCTACAAAAACAACATTTTACTGAGCAACAGGCTACACAGCTGTCCTCTTTAAAAGAAGAATATGATTTACTTTCACACTCAAAGGCAGAATTTATTTTACATAGGACTAGACAAAAATATTATTTTGAATC
The DNA here is from genome assembly GCA_027422415.1 of Schizothorax lantsangensis. NCBI lineage: Eukaryota > Metazoa > Chordata > Actinopteri > Cypriniformes > Cyprinidae > Schizothorax > Schizothorax lantsangensis. The sequence goes on from CM049853.1 coordinate 35,602,473, forward strand.
AGAGAGACCTAGTCATTTATTGGCCCTTATTTTGAAAGAATGCAAGTCTAAGGCATATATTAGCACAATAAAATCATCGGATGATCAGGTCACCACGAACCCTGTGGCAATTAATGACATATTTAAAGGTTTTTACACAAATCTGTATAAAGCCGAAACAGATTTTGATGAACCAATTTGTAAGCAGTATTTAGATAAATTGGAACTGCCTCGGATCTCACAGATGGATAAAGAATCTTTGGAGGCCCCATTAAGTTTGGAGGAACTTAACATCTCTCTAAAAAGCCTTCAAAAGGGCAAATCGCCGGGTCTAGATGGTCTCCCCCCTGAATTATATTTAGAAATTTGGGATTTGGTAGGGATACTTATGCTTAACTCATTTAATTTTGCAATTGAACATGGGGTATTTCATAGAGATCAAAAAACATCACTGATTTCATTACTTCTTAAAAAAGGGAAAGATCCATTAGATTGTTCCAGCTACAGACCGATTTCGCTTATCCCATGTGATCTAAAAATCTATGCTAAAGTTTTTGCTTCTCGTTTGGAGAAGGTAATTCACAGTCTGATCAAGGAGGACCAAACTGGTTTCATCAAGGGGTGCAATGCATCTGACAATATGCGTCGACTCCTTCATATTCTTGACTTTGCGGACTCCCACCCAACACCTTGTGCGGTCTTTTCACTTGATGCAGAAAAGCCTTTGACAGGCTAGAGTGGAATTATATGTGGGCAGTTCTGCAATGTTTCGGCTTCGTGAACACTTCGTTTCTATGATTAAGACATTATACCACTCACCTGCAGCATCAGTCATAACTGGTAATATTATTTCCCCCTCATTCCCTTTACAGCGGGGAACGAGGCAGGGGTGTCCACTTTCCCCCTTATTATTTTGTCTATCTCTCGAACCCTTAGCACAAGCCATCAGGAAATCTGAAGTATCGATTAAGATTCATGACCATAATCATTGTATTTCATTATACGCTGATGATATTATTCTATATTTAGACCACTTTGATGTTTCAGTCTCTAGTGTAATTAAGGAATTTGATAATTTTAGTAGCCTATCAGGATATAAAATAAATTGGAGCAAATCTGCTTTAATGCCAATTAACAATGTTAAGGTTAATTTTTCTATTCCATCATTTATCCCTATTAAGGAATCTTTCATCTATTTGGGCATTACCATATATAAAAACATTCATAAGATTGCCAGAGACAATTTTAATAACATTTTAGTTAAGGTCAAAAATGACATTCAAAGATGGAAGAATCTTAAAGTCTCTCTCCAAGGAAGAATCTCCACTGTTAAGATGAATTTGTTACCTCGATTTAATTTCTTTTTCTCTATGCTACCACTTTCTCCCCCTCCAGGTTACTTTAAGGAGATCAACTCCATAATTTCTAAGTTTATCTGGAATGATAAATGTCCCAGAATTAAATTTACCACATTACAACATCCTAATAGCGCAGGAGGACTGGCTGTACCAAATTTTGAATTATATTATTGGTCGTTCCAGCTTAAGGCCCTTCATAATTGGGTTGATCCTCAATCTACAGTTTCATGGAGGGTGATTGAAGCTGACAAGGTTAAACCAAATAGACTTCAAGATTTTTTATTTACTGGCACAGGAAAAAAAAGGGGATAATTATAAATTTGGTCCGGTTGTGGCTAACTCTATTAAAATCTGGAAAACGGTTGAACGTCGGATAGGTGGACCCTTCAAATTCTGTAATAGTACACCTTTATGGCACAATTTTAACTTTGTATGTGGAAATCGTCCATTTGTCCAACCCTCTTGGTCCTCTTTAGGTGTGAACACGTGCGGTGATATGTATGATAACCAGGGCCTCTGTTCATTTCAGGCATTGAGAGCCAAATTTTGTCTACCAGCATCTGCATATTTTGTTTTTCTTCAATTACGTTCTGCTCTCAAAGCGTATGGCGTTCCTTGGTCTTCTTCCATTTCCTCTCATCCTATGCGGGACTGGATTGCACCATCTGCTGGTCGGCCATCTGTTTCCTTAATATATAATAAGATTATTGATTGTATTACAAAACCTCTTTCTATTAAAACTATTTGGAATAGGGAATTATCTGACCTTAATTTATCTGTCGACTGGGAGAGAGTGTGGTCTAATCTCAGTTTAACATCTAAAAATCTGGCTCATCGTCTTATTCACTTCAAAGTCATTCATAGAGCATACATAACTCCTTACAAAAGATTTAAAATGAAACTGCAGTCAAATTTGAACTGCATGGACTGCATGAATTGTTCAAATTGTTCAAATTCATTGTTACTATATGTAACACTACATCATCTGGCACTTTTCTGCATATGTTTTGGGAATGTCCTGTCGTCATCAGTCTATGGACACATGTAAACCTGGTTTTGTCATCATTACTGAGAATTGATTGGTCTGTTAACCCAAGTTTATGTCTTCTTAATGATGATTCTGGTCTCTGTATTAGTTCAATGCAAAAGAGAATGTTGTTTGCTGGTTTTACAGCTGTGAAGAAGACAATAATTCAGAACTGGTTTACACCACACATGTGTAGAGAGGCATATTGGATCCGTAGCCTCCTGCAAATTGTCTCATGTGAATGTACAACGGCGCGAGTCGTTGGGGCCAGGCCTTCGACCATTGAGGCTTGGCAGTGTTTTTTACTGAATATACGTGATTATTTAAAGGAGTAACTTTTGTGTTCTTGTTATCCTTCCCTCTCTCCCTCCCTTTTGATTGAACCTTGAGATGTTGAGTATGTGTCTGCTATTTTGTTTTGTTTTATTTTATTTTGGATATTATGTTGTGTTGTTTGTGAAAAAAAAAAAAAAAATTGTTGATAACAAAAAGAAATATAGAGCTGAGTATCATCAGCATAACAGTGAAAGCTAACCCCGTGTTTCCTAATGATATTTCCCAAGGGTAACATATAAAGCGTGAAAAGTAACGGCCCTAGTACTGAGCCTTGAGGAACTCCATACTGCACTTGTGATCGATATGATACCTCATCATTCACTGCTACGAATTGATGGCGGTCAGATAAGTACGATTTGAACCATGCTAATGCACTTCCACTAATGCCAACAAAGTTTTCTAGTCTATTCAAAAGAATGTTGTGATCGATAGTGTCGAACGCAGCGCTAAGATCCAGTAGAACTAATAGAGAGATACAACCACGATCAGTTGATGAACGTTACTCCCTGTTCCTTTGTCAAGGCTGTCTGAGGACATCATAGGTGCTATTATTAGTAAACACAAGACCTCCAAAGGGTATAAGGCCATCTCCAAAAACCTTGGTATCCTTGCTCAATGAAGTTTGCCAAGCATGGGACTGTTAAGAACCTCCCTGGTCGTAGAGGAAAGAGGAAAATTGATGAGAGAACTCTTCGAAGGTTGGTGCGAATGGTGGAAAAAACACCACGTCTAACATCCAAAGTCCTGAAGGACAACCTGGAACAGTCTGGGGTCAAGGTTTCAACAAGTACAATACACCGCACACTAAACCAAGCAGGGCAAATCTTTGGGGAGAGCTGAAATCTGCCATTGGGGAAAAGAACCCTGCAAACGTTCAAGAGCTTGAACAAATTGCAAAGGAAGAGTGGGAGAAAATAACAGCAGAGAAATGCAAGAAGCTTATAGATGGCTTCAAGAAACGTTTGGATGCTGTCATTGCTGCGAAAGGGTGTGCAACCAAATATTAAGGAAGGGTGCCTTTATTGCTGCCCGTGCCGTCTTTTCTGTTTCTTCTTTGAAATTACTACATGCAAGTTGAAAAACAATGTTCTTTGTTTAATTACTTTGGACCTCCAATTAAAAAATCCTGATGATATAATTGTGGTACATTTTTATTTATTCCTGAAGATATTGTACAGGTTATGCAAAAAATGAAGGGGTGCCAATAATGGTGAGCAGGACTGTACAAAATCTTGATTGTTTGGCAACATTTGTGAAGAGTTTGCAGGTCAAATGCTGCTCAACTTACTGATGCTTAAATATAGTCTTTTCTATTCTTTTGGTAACACTTACTTGGTTTTACCATGGTGCAAATGAAAGTGGCAACAGACGCTCTGGAGAGACAACAGCAAGACAAGCACCAAAAGGGAATGGTTTTGCAGGTGATGGCCACAGATAATTGCTCTCTCCTTGTCCTTCCTGACTGATTTGTCTCTAGTCTTGTGATTTTAGGGTCCTTCTCACTCCTTGTATCATGAGGCAGTACCTGCAACACAATCAGGTTGCACAGATAGTCCAGCTCTGGATGGTACATCCGTATGTGCTGTAGTAAGGAGGATTGGTGTGTCTCCGGCACAGTCTCAAGAAGATGGAAGATATACTGGGAGATGGACCATTACACAAGGAGAGTTGGACAGGGCCGTAGAACTGAAACAGAAAGAATTGTCACAACTGTCTCTCTCTGAATGTGAGCAAAACTAAAGAGCTGATTGTAGACTTCAGGAAGAGACAGCAGCAGCCCTACACTCCTCTTATGATCAGTGGGACCCCTGTGGAGAGGGTGAGCTGCTTCAAGTACCTCGGTGTAAACATCTCCGAGGACCTGACTTGGACTACACACATTCAAACACAGGTTAATAAAGCCAGGCAAAGACTGTACCATCTGCGACAGCTGAGGAAATTCAGGGTCTCACCAACAATCCTGAAAACTTTCTATTCAGGGACCATAGAAAGTGTATTGACTCAGTGCATCTCAGTGGGGTATGAAAACAGCTCAAGGCAAGACTGCAAGGCCTTGCAGAGAGTTGTGCGCTTAGCTGAGCGCATCTCTGGGTCTGCTCTCCCCTCTCTGCAGGACATCTACCTCAAACGCTGCAGAAGCAGAGCTGTCAAAATCACCAAAGACTCAAATCACCCTAGTAACAGTCTCTTCATTTTGCTACCATCTGGTAAGCGCTTCCGTAGCCTGATGGCAAAAACTGAGAGACTTAGGAGGAGCTTCTTCCCCCAGGCCATCAGGCTCCTAAACTCCTAAACTCAAACTCGGTCTCATAACATCAACATGACTCAATTTAATAATCAGGAAGTTATTAATAATTTTTCTACCATTTGTATTGCTGCTATGTAAATACCCTGTACAACCTGTTTGCACATCTTCTCGCACATTCCTTCTTATATTATTATTTATTAAGTCTACAGTATACTGTCCTGCACACTTTTTTTTTTGCACATTTTATTTTATATTTTATTTTTTATTCTCTACTTCATTCATATTTATGTATATTCTTTGTGTTTGTATTCCACTGGTTGTCCACTGGTTGTCACCAACGCGATACTGGGAATTTTATCGTCATAATTAAATTATATATTGGGTATCAACATTGCCATTATTGCATATATGTTGGGGAGTGATTTTTCAATGTAAACAGCCACAACAGTTTTATTTATATTACATTACACATTTATGAGCATGTAACCCAACCCCTGCCCCTAAACCTACCATTTGTCAATAAAACAGAAGATATAACAGACAGACACAACTACCGTCATAATTTATTCAAAAAGTATTAATGTTCCAAGTCTTCCGAGGCAAAACCATTGATTTGTGAGAGGAATAGACGCGATCGCCGTCTCCGTCCGCCGTAAAAGCTCTTCCTATGTGCTGCAGTCTCTGTGCGTAAATTCAAAAAATTCCGCCAGAAGAAGCCTTACGTCAGCTTTGGTTGTGAAATGCCATTGGCTCTTGCGTGTCTCGTGATCGATTGCGTCATGCTGTTGTGACAGTCTATTGGCTCTTGTGTGTCTCGTGACCAATTGTGTCATGCTACGGGACAGGAGTATGTTTTTGAATGAGATGTGAGCGCGTTAACGGAGCGGGATCATTTTCAGCGATTAAAACCTTGTGTTTTACTCTCTTCTTCACATAAAGACTTCGTATGGCTTCAGAAGACTTGGAATGCAACACGACTTGTTTGTAATGCTTTTATACTGCTTGTTTATGGTCAGTTTTTGCAATAAATACCTGGGACTGCACTTATCTTTGCCTGTTACGTGTTTTATATTGTTCAGAGGTGGGTAGGTTTAGGGTAGGGGTGGGTTAGGTGCTCCAGTGAAAGTATAAATTTATATACAAATATAACTGCATCGGAGTCACTCTTTTTACGTGGTCCACACACGTCAATTGAGGCAGCGCTGGTGTTGAACCAGTGGATCCGTGCGTGGACCACGGCTGATGCCTGTCACTGACTGTTGTATATGCTTCGTTCTTACAGTAGCCTAATAATATAATAACAAATAAACATGACAGAAGCTAAGCAGAGCTCTCTGAGAGAAGGATGAACAAAAAGAGTCCATTTTCAAATGAAATAAATGTTTTAAAAGGGTTATGACATTCGTTTGTGATGATATGTGATATTTATTGTGCATCGTGTGCTGCCGTATCACTGCTTATAACAGCAAGATCACAGCGCATCTCAATTCTACAGAAATCTATTAAGGTTATCATAGTTTGTTTTTTGTTAAGATTTTACAGGCAATTTCCCTTTGTCAGGTAGAAAAATGTGATGAATATTTATGAAAAGTTGAACAAAAAATCATTTACTGAACAAGCATTATATATTTACATTAAAAATACATAAGATCATTTAGATTTTAAAAATTGAAAAACAAGTGATAAAACATAGCAACACATAGTTTCCAGATTTTTTAATTATAAAATTCATTATTTTAATCTTGCATTTGATAATTGAGTAAATTCATTTATTATAGTTAACAGGTGTGATGATCAGTGGGCTTGAGTTTTTATCTCCATCATTAGGGCATGGGCTCAAATATGGATAGAGTTTTTCAGTGAAAGACTGAGCAGTGAAAGAGTAGATATGAGAGCTGGACTCCACATCATAAAAGGAGACCAGACCCTCCTCATAATCCACAAACACACCGACCCGCTGCGGCTTCACTCTCAGAGACAGAGAGACAGAAGGATCAGCCCAGGCTTTATATTCATCTCCATTCCTCAGACACACAGACCAGTATCCATTACTGGGTCTTGCTGTGAGCTGTCCCTTCCTGTTAATGGATTCTCTGACCACTCCTAAAGTCCAATCAGTCTTTCCCTTCACCTGCACCTCACAATAAAACCTCCCTGAGGAGAATCCCTCCTTTCCCAAGACACAGGGACATGTATCAAATCTCTCTGGTTTGTCTGGGAGTGTCTGTCTAATGTCTCCATGTCTCACTTGTTTTCCATCATCAGACAGAATGAGATATGGACTAGCTGTATCAGGATGCAGAGTCACATCCACTGAGAAAACACAGAATATCAATCACAACTTCACAATACACAGATTCTGTGATGATGATGTTTTTAATATTTAACCCAGTGTTTAATCAGATTGTAGTGCAGTTATGAAGCTGTGAGTGTATGAATGTAAACTAGTGTAGTGCAGACAGCACACTGTACCTGCATACTGCTGCATCCACTTCAGCTCTGTAGAGACACATGACAATAAAACATAATCAGACTTTAAGCTTATATTTAAAGAATTGAGTAAATCATCATGTTTCTATCTGATCAGTGTATGTATTGATGTACCAGTTTGTGTGAGTTTGTCATCTATAGTGTCCTTCAGTTGAGTCAGAGCTCTCCTCAGAGTCTCCAGACTCTCATCAGTCTTCATACTGATCTCAGACCAGTTCCTGGTGTTTCTAGGGCTGCACAGGGATGAGTGAATCTACAGCAGGAGAGAGGAGAAATCCTTCAGCATGGGGAGTGTTATGGTGTCATATACTGCATTATCATTGATCAGAGAGATCATGTTGACTGACCTGTAGGAGGTGGAGGTGATCTTCAGTGTGTGAGAGCTGCTCCAGCTCAGTGTTTCTCATCTTTAGCTCAGTGATCTCCTGCTCCAGCTCTTCAATCAGCTCTTGCTCCTGTTTCTCTGCTGCTTTCTGCTGCTCCTCCATCATCTCCAGCAGTTCAGTCTGACATCTCTCAATGGAGCGGATGAGATCAGTGAAGAGCTCCACACGGGCTGCTTTCTCCTTCTCTGTGTTTCTCTGCTCAACCAGGACAGTCAACAAATTATTAGCAGTGTTTGCTAAGAGAAGAATCAGTGTTACTATTGCTCATACATTTTTTCTTCACATACATACATGTGTTTTTAAGGGGTTTCAGAATCCCTCAACTGAAATATAAACTTCATCCTGCACCGTTTGCACTGAATGATTCCTCAAATCATGTGTTTTTCAATCATGTTGAGGAGAGATGTGATATTACTTTACTAAGTGATCAGGTAATCACAGTCATGTTGATATTCAGAACAACAGTGTGATTACAAGCAATAAAACAAATGATTGTCAGTTGTCTTGTTTGTAGAGGAGCGCGGGGCACAAAGTAACGCAGGGTTAGTTGTAACACACGTGGTTTAAATATTTCCACACATGCTAGCATAACAAAATGTACAGTATTTACTAGTTACCATATCAACACTATAAAGAGGAAAAAGTGCGGCAAAATTCAAAACTCTTTTGAAGATATCGCTGAACATTTATTTTACCACAGCAAAAGTACATTTGTGACTGAAGTCAATTTTTCATCTCATTTAAAATAAGACAAATCTGCTATTATTTTAATCTCCAAACTGTTATTTAGGAGTTTAGATCGTTTTTTTAATGCTTCGATAACTAGCAGATGGGGAAAGTTGTAACACTGTGTTACAATATGCCCCGCTATTATTAAACTATCCCAGCAGGCACAAAACAGCCACACAACGTCATAAGACGTTGATATTTGGTTAAATTTTGGTTGCGACGTCGGGTGACCAAAATCCAATGTAAATCCAACGTCTAATGTCAATGTTAAATTGATGTCCGATACCGACGTCAGCTGACGTTGAGATTTTGTTGTTTTTAGGTTGTGTAACCAAAATCCAATGTTAAGTCAACGTCAAATATTGACGTCAACCCGATTTTCATTTTCAACCAAAATGCAACGTCTGTCTGACGTCCTGTCCAACGTGAACCTGACATTACATAGACGTCTGGTGCCTGCTGGGATGCTATTCTATGACATTAGCGATGTAATTTATACTATTTACTTTAATACATTTTAATGAGAAACCACAAGAAACAGGTGAATAAAGACTGACAGTTTATGTTTAATGTTCAGAATTATTATTTCAAGAAACGTAAAGCATTTTGGCTCGTTTATGTGTCTCCTGTTGTGTGAGAGCTGTGTGTGGAGGGAGGGGAGTGTTCTTCATCTATTTGCTCACATTGTTTTTATCTATGCTGTATAGTTATGTGTTGTGATCAGGGACGTCCCAAACATGCTTGCAATGTGTTCATTGTCAAACTCAAAAATTAGATTATTTTCAATTCTTAAAAAGGGTCATTATTTTATTTGCAAAAGTTAATCATTTTATTTTATTGACAAAATATTTTAGTTTGTCTTGTATTTTAAAAAAAATTTTCATTAGAGCAGATAACATTTTAAGCTGTCATATGATCATGTTACAATGTACCCCACCTACGGGGCATGTTGTCAGATTTCACTTCTATGTTTGAGGGGTAAATAAAGAAAAACGTATACACTGTAATTATGAAAAAACGACATATTTGTGCTAGACAAGTGTGAAATTAATGTGGATAAAAAATTATTCTCTGAACCCCATGTGGATTCACTGAGAAAGTCAAAAGTTGTGCCCCGCTCTCCCTTATTTGCTCCGACCCCCGAATATACTAGTTTCAAACAAAACTGCAACAAACTGTACAGTGGTGATTTATTCCTGTTTTTAAATGAATCATTTGAGCGAATGAATCAAAATCAATGACTCAGCCATAAAGACAGTGATTTGTCGCCATCTACTGGTGAAACAATGTAACCCACAGAAAGAGTTGCGGTAAAATCCCCAACACTAAATACACAGAGTGCTTCTCAAAACTCAAATGAATGCTTCCTCATTTCCTCGCTCCTCCATCCTTCAGAAACTGATCAAAGTCAGTCATCTTGAAGGACATTTCAATTCTCTAAAGCCCCTTTCACACTGCACGCTGGTCCCGGAAAATTGCCAGAAAATTGCCGGAGTGCCTTCTGTGTGAACGCAAACACGTCCCGGGATTAATTCCGGGATTGATCCCGGGTTGGGAACCTAGTAACATTGCTGGGTTCAGTCCCGGAACGAGCGTGAACAAAAGCTGGATCAATGCCGTAAAGGGTGTGTCGTAGTGATGACGCACTTTATCGTTCGACTGTTTTACCGGGTGTTTTGAAGGCAGATCAATGTTCACGCGACGAAAAATGTGTAAACTGGAATGAAGCAGCGATCAGGGAGCTCCTCACGATCCGCGCTGAAGCTGAAATCGTTCGCCAGTTTAGTGAAATGGTGCGTGGCGCATTATACACGTCACTTGAAATGCCACGTGTCTTTACGGGATCTTTACGGGTTGTGTGTGAACGCACGCACAGATTCTGGAAAATCACTGGCAGTGTGAATGAACCAAAATCAGACCATCCCGGGACAAATCACGGGACACATTTTCCGGAATGGCTGTGTGAAAGAGGCTTAATTGTACTGCATGTAACGAGGAGTGAGAAAGCTTCCAGAGGAGCTATATGCGAGGTGTATCCAATGCGGAAGTCTTTCTTTCCAAAAAACATGGTGCATGTATAAATTCTCCTCCCACATCTGTCACAATAACTTACATTTTTGTTTTACCTTTGCAGTTTAAATAAATCATATATTTCACTTATCTTAACCGGGCATCTTGCTTTAATAATATTTATTATGGATGTTTAATATAACCAAACTTCAACACATAATGGCAGATCACGTAAACGCAGCTGATGATGATGCTCTGAAGTGATGCTCCAGTGATCAAGAATATTTCAATATACAAGTTTTCCTTCGATTTCTCCTTCGTTGGATCCTTTCTACGCATCTTAAGGTGGCGGAGTAAATGGCAGGTTCACACTGAACACTTTTTGTTGTAAAATGGCCCAAAAGTGTTTTATAAGGAACTGGTTTTGGTCCACTACACCCTTCATTCCTTCAAAGCTCTCACTCTCGAGGGTAAACCCTTAAAAGGGGTTAGGGCACAGGGATGAGCCCTTCAGAATGGAACACAGCTACACAACTATACATATACAACAAAATGATATATAATATTTAAATGTGTTTTATTATTTTAAACTCACTTTTCTGACTTCTGCTGAGTGTTTGATGTCTTGAATCTTCTTGATTCTGTCTTGGATCGTCTGCTGCACGTCTTTCTGTGTCTTCTTCATTTCAGTCTATAGAGAGAACAACACAGACCCGTTGATCATAACACAGATTAAATGTACAATATGGTTTCATAATGAGCACAACATGAAATACAATCTGATTGCTTATTATATGAGCCTTTTAAAAGCAGTTTTTAGTAACTTCTACCTTCTTCTCTTCACTCTCTTCTTCTATAGGAACAGTGTTGTGGTTCTTGTGGTCTTTCACAGAGCAGATTGAACACACACATGTCTGATCATCTCTACAGAACAGATCCAGAGGTCTCTCGTGTTTCTGACATATATAGTCCTCCAGATTACTCACAGGATCCATCAGTTTGTGTTTCTTCAAACCTGTCACTCTCAAATGAGGCTCCAGATGAGTTTCACAGTAAGAGCTCTGACACACCAGACACGACTTCAGGGCTTTCAGCTTTCTTTCCTCACAGATGTCACACAGAACTTCAGTTGTTTTCTCAGGACTTTTCTTTTTATAGTGATCTACGAGCTCTCGGAGTGTGGTATTAATCTTGAGATCAGGTCTTTGCTTGAATGTTTCTTTACAGTATGGACAGCTGCAGGTCTGGCTGTTGTCCCAGCACTTATTCAGACAGGTCTTGCAGAAGTTGTGTCCACATGGAGTCGAGACTGGATCAGTGAACACGTCCAGACATATCGAGCACTGAATCTCTTCAGTCAGTGAACTAATGGAAGATGACATGACTGGCAAGAGATTATTTAGGATCAGTGTGCATGTAAACTGCAGTAATGTTTATAAAGAATCCCATGATGCAGCTCATAAAGCTGGTTGAATGTAATGAGCGTCTAGAGACAAATATGTACAAGATCATGTACAGTAAGCTGGTCATTATTGCAAAATTAACCGAGACAAGCTGATCAGAACCCAAATATGAAGTTCATTACACGACCACTTGAATATATGAACAAGAAATATTGAGTTAAGCTAAAAATATTTAATTATCTGCTGTACTCATTAAATATTAGTAAAAGTAATTCATAAACTTACTGTTTTTCTGGTTTATTGACTTACATGGAGGTACATGTTCAATACTCCGTCTCCTGGTTTTTCTTGCTTTTGTTGATGTTGATTCTGCCATCGTTTTTATCTCTTCAAGACTTTTCAAGAAATATTATTTTGTATTATACAGTATAAGTTATTTACTCTTTTCAAGACTTGAAACAATTTGACTCGTGACCATTTATTTAATATTTACATTAAAGTGTTTAAATCTCATGTAAGAAGTGATAGTGATGGAAACACAATCATTCGAAACACAGCGAGTGAATCATAAACTCACTGAACAATAAGGGAAAGGGAAAGGGAAAGGGAAGTGGTGTGTGGCCAAGTATGGTGACCCATACTCGGAATTCATCCTCTGCATTTAACCCATCCAAGTGCACACTCACAGCAGTGAACACACACCCAGAGCAGTGGGCAGCCATGTTGCGGCGCAGTTGGGGGAATCGGTGCCTTGCTCAAGGGTCTCACCTCAGTCGTGGTATTGAAGGTGGAGAGAGCACTTGTTATTCACTCCCCCCACCGACAATCCCTGCCGGACCAAGGAATCGAACCTGCAACCTTTGGGTTACAAGTCCAACTCTCTAACCATTAGGACACGGCTGCCCCGATAAACGGCTGCCCCGATAACCTGCTGTTTAGATTAAAGACAGTACAAAGAACAAGTGATATATATTCCAACAAACATATAACAACATATCTCTTTATAGAAAATTAGACACATCTCTCCACAAAAGATATTATAAAGTCAAGAATCATTCTCATTCTGTTTAATATTAAAGTAATTTTCAGCTGCAATGAAGCAGGTTTGTGTTCAGTTTGTCTGCAGGTCATTTCTTTAGTCTTTATGTAAAGTGGCAAAATGACAGAAACACCAAACTTTGCTTTACAACCAATAAAATTGCATTCTTTTAATACAATTCTGATACCATTTCAGTGCAGTAAAGACCTAAAGAAGCTGAGTATTTGATGCTTAAACCTGCGTCTGTTCAATTTATTCCAGTCTGACATAAACCCTACTAAACCAGACCACTGCCTTTAGAAATATTAGTTCAGGAACATTTCAAATATATATTTTACTTACCTCTGAGTATCAGATGTGTCCACAAGGGCCTTTAATCAGCTAAATATGCTGATGTTTACAGAGATTGATCATTTCAGGCGTCCATATTGTTGTTGATCAAGTTCGCTTCTCTTTCTCTGAGTCTCTCACTGAACTACAGTGATGTCAGAGCTCCTCCTGTATTCTTGTGTTGGTTCATGTGTGTCTGTTTGTACTGAGACTGATGTTTCTGATAAAGAGATTTCAGCAGACTTACAGCCTTGCTCACCATTATTGGCACCAATGAAGTTTAAGTATAATGTGAATATCTTATTAAATTAATCAAATTAAATTAATCAAAAATTAATCAAGCTTTTTCTATAGAGAACTTGTGTTTGATACAAAAGAGCGCATAATAAACAACAATTTAAAACAAAAAAAACAAGGGGAAAAACTTAAAGCTGTGACACTGGTATTGGCACCCTTTACTACAAATCAGTATGGAAATACATTTTTAAATCACCTGTGATAAATCACAAATGAGAATCAACTATGATAAATTGTCAGTGCCCATGTGACATAAATTAGATACTGAATGATGACTTCAGTGTTTTAAAAAGCCACGTTACTCCCTGTTCCTTTGTCAAGGCTGTCTGAGGACATCAGAAGTGCTATTATTAGCAAACACAAGACCTCCAAAGGGTATAAGGCCATCTCCAAAAACCTTGGTATCCCTGTTTCAACAGTGCACAATGAAGATTGCCAAGCATGGGACTGTCAAGAACCTCCCTGGACGTAGAGGAAAGAGGAAAATTGATGAGAGAACTCTTCGAAGGTTGGTGCGAATGGTGGAAAAAACACCACGTCTAACATCCAAAGTCCTGAAGGACAACCTGGAACAGTCTGGGGTCAAGGTTTCAACAAGTACTATACACCGCACACTAAACCAAGCAGGGCAAATCTTTGGGGAGAGCTGAAATCTGCCATTGGGGAAAAGAACCCTGCAAACGTTCAAGAGCTTGAACAAATTGCAAAGGAAGAGTGGGAGAAAATAACAGCAGAGAAATGCAAGAAGCTTATAAATGGCTTCAAGAAACGTTTGGATGCTGTCATTGCTGCGAAAGGGTGTGCGACCAAATATTAAGGAAGGGTGCCTTTATTGCTGTCCGTGCCGTTTTTTCCTGTTTCTTCTTTGAAATTACTACATGCAAGTTGAAAAACAATGTTCTTTGTTTAATTACTTTGGACCTCCAATTAAAAAATCCTGATGATATAATTTTGGTACATTTTTATTTATTCCTGAAGATATTGTACAGGTTATGCAAAAAATGAAGGGGTGCCAATAATGGTGAGCAGGACTGTACAAAATATTGATTGTTTGGCAACATTTGTGAAGAGTTTGCAGGTCAAATGCTGCTCAACTTACTGATGCTTAAATATAGTCTTTTCTATTCTTATGGTAACAATTACTTGGTTTTACCATGGTGCAAATGAAAGTGGCAACAGATGCTCTGGAGAGACAACAGCAAGACAAGCACCAAAAGGGAATGGTTTTGCAAGTGATGGCCACAGATAATTGCTCTCTCCTTGTCCTTCCTGACTGATTTGTCTCTAGTCTTGTGATTTTAGGGTCCTTCTCACTCCTTGTATCATGAGGCAGTACCTGCAACACAATCAGGTTGCACAGATAGTCCAGCTCTGGATGGTACATCCGTATGTGCTGTAGTAAGGAGGATTGGTGTGTCTCCCGGCACAGTCTCAAGAAGATATACTGGGAGATGGACCATTACACAAGGAGAGTTGGACAGGGCCGTAGAACTGAAACAGAAAGAATTGTCACAACTGTCTCTCTCTGAATGTGAGCAAAACTAAAGAGCTGATTGTAGACTTCAGGAAGAGACAGCAGCGGCCCTACACTCCTCTTATGATCAGTGGGACCCCTGTGGAGAGGGTGAGCAGCTTCAAGTACCTCGGTGTAAACATCTCCGAGGACCTGACTTGGACTACACACATTCAAACACAGGTTAATAAAGCCAGGCAAAGACTGTACCATCTGCGATAGCTGAGGAAATTCAGGGTCTCACCAACAATCCTGATAACTTTCTATTCAGGGACCATAGAAAGTGTATTGACTCAGTGCATCTCAGTGTGGTATGGAAACAGCTCCAGTCAAGACTGCAAGGCCTTGCAGAGAGTTGTGCGCTTAGCTGAGCGCATCTCTGGGTCTGCTCTCCCCTCTCTGCAGGACATCTACCTCAAACGCTGCAGAAGCAGATCTGTCAAAATCACCAAAGACTCAAATCACCCTGGTAACCGTCTCTTCACTTTGCTACCATCTGGTAAGCGCTTCTGTAGCCTGATGGCAGAAACTGAGAGACTTAGGAGGAGCTTCTTCCCCCAGGCCATCAGGCTCCTAAACTCCTAAACTCAAACTCGGTCTCATAACATCAACATGACTCAATTTAATAATCAGGAAGTTATTAATCATTTTTCTACCATTTGTATTGCTGCTATGTAAATACCCTGTACAACCTGTTTGCACATCTTCTCGCACATTCCTTCTTATTTTATTATTTATTAAGTCTACAGTATACTGTCCTGCACACTTTTTTTTTTGCACATTTTATTTTATTTTTTATTTTTTATTCTCTACTTCATTAATTTTTTTTTATATTTATGTATATTCTTTGTGTTTGTATTCCATATAATTGCACTGTCCATGGAGCGGACCTGACTAACATTTCACTGCTGGTTATACTCTATAATTGTGTATGTGACAAATAAAAAAATCCAACCTGATCTCACAGAATTCCGTGTAATGACCACGGACCCTTAACTCCGAATCTGTGGTGGCATCACGGAATCGCCGAAAATTCCGTGATGGGCTCACAGAAGCGATACCAATGCAAGTCGGTGACAGGCATCAGCCGTGGTCCACGCACGGATCCACTGGTTGTCACCAAAGCGATACTGGGAATTTTATCGTCATAATTAAATTATATATTGGGTATCAACATTGCCATTATTGCATATGTTGTCAGGTTCTGTGCTCTGTTATGCCTTAGATTCGCCACTTGATGGCGCTATTTTCCCTGAGTCTCCTTGTCTCTGCTATTAGGATGATTAGTTCCAGCTCTGACTCGTTTTGTTTCCCTATATAGGTGGTCCTCTTTTTGTCACTCTTGCTTGGTTATTTGAACTATGCTGGTGCCTCTGGCCTCTCTGTAAGTTTTTGAGTCTTTTTGTTTCTTTGTGTTTCGTTGCTATTTTTGCCATTGGATGTATTTAGCACTAGTTTCCTTTTAAGAGGATTTTTGCTCTTTGTAGTTCTTTATCTTTTTTGGAACTGTTTATTTTTTCCAAGACCAGATTTTTGTTGGGATTGTATGCTAAGACCTTTTGTTTTTGCTCTTGGAAATAAAGAACTCATTTTTTGTGACTTTTTTTGGTGCCTCTCATTTGGGTCCAACACCCCTCTGTGTAACAGTGGTAGAGCATCACACTACGGCACCGGAGACCCGGGTTCGAGTCCCGGTCCTGACAGAATAACCAAGCCAACACATGGACCCAGCTGAGTCCTCTGCTAATGACCTTTTGGGAGTGGTAGCTCAGCATGAGGCCACGGTTAAGCGCCATGAAGAAGCTCTGTCACAGCAGGAGTCACTCATGGAGAAACACTCCCACCTACTTTCTGATCTCATGTCCTCAATGCGTCACTTGTTTGAGAGACTGCCCCAAGCCCCAGACCCTGCTCCCGCTCCCACACCTGCCACCTATTTGGCAGGTGCAGTTCCCCCAGTAGTTGAACCTCGCATACCCCCTCCTCAACGGTTCTCTGGAGATCCTGAAGTATGTGAGGGATTTTTGATTCAATGTTCCCTTACATTCCAGTTGCAGCTGTCCACCTTCCCCTCTGACCAGGCCAAGATTGCTTACGTCCTTACCCTCCTGGCGGGTAAGGCCTTGGCCTGGGCCACGGCTGTCTGGAATGCCCAAACTCCCTGTTGCACTAGTTACTCTTCTTTTGAGGCAGAGTTTAAGCGGGTATTTCATCATCCTCTCTCCGGTCGACAGGCTTCTAAGCAGCTTCTAACTCTTCGCCAGAGAACCCACAGTGCAGCGGAATATGCCATCCAATTTCGTACGCTTGCCGCAGGCAGTGGGTGGAACGATGAGGTTCTCATCGTTTGCTTTGAGAACGGGCTCTCGGAGGAGCTCAAGGATGAATTGGCTACCCGAGATCCTGTGTACTCCCTGGAGAGGATTATCGATCAGGTCATTCGGTTGGATAATCGCCTGAGACAAAGACGGATACCTAGACCTAACACACTTACTCCTCAGTCCTTCCGCCAGCCTTTTATTTTATGAATTTACTTATGAATTCCCATCTTTGCCTCTACTGTGGACTTCAGGGCCATTATCGCTCACTATGTCCTGAGTTGAAGGAAAACTCCCAGTCCCGAGCAGGAGGGGGAGAGCTGTCTCGGGAGTAACCCAGTTAGTCTCTCCAAGGAACACTGGTTTGTTCCTGCCGGTCACTCTCGAGAGCGGGGGCAAGCTACACCAGATGCAGGCCTTAGTGGATTCTGGGGCTGCAGGAAATTTTATGGACATTGCCATGGCTTCCCGTCTCCAAGTGCCTGTTAACCCTCTGTCCTCCCCTCTAGAAATCATTGCTTTGGATGGCAGACCCATTGCCCCTGGGTCTGTTACCAAGATCACTGATCCCCTCACCGTCTCTGTATCTCATCATCTTGAAAATATGGCTTTTCATTTAATCAGCTCCCCTGAATTACCCTTAATCCTAGGACACCCCTGGCTCACGCGTCACAATCCCCACATCAACTGGTTGAGCGGGGAGGTTTTGAGTTGGGGGTCACTGTGCCAAGACTCGTGCCTAAAGAGTCCTAGGATTATTCCCGAAGACCTCAAGTCCATTGACCTCTCCCGAGTTCCCTCTGAGTATCATCACTTACAGTCTGTGTTCTGCAAAGAAAGAGCCAAGGTCTTGCCCACCCACAGACCTTATGATTGCGCAATCGAGCTGCTGCCTGGTTCATGCCCTTCTCGAGGACGCATCTTTTCCCTATCCTCGCCTGAGCGGAAAGCAATGGAAGCTTATATCAATAAGTCTCTTGCTGCTGGGATCATTAGACCATCCACATCACCCGCTGGAGCTGGGTTTTTCTTTGTTGGGAAAAAGGATGGTGGGCTCCGACCCTGCATTGATTATAGAGCTCTCAATCGGATCACTGTTCGTAATCGTTACCCACTCCCACTCATGACATCTGCTTTTGAGTTGCTCCAAGATGCCAAGATCTTCTCCAAGCTTGACTTGCGCAATGCATACCACCTTGTACGTATCAGGCCAGGGGATGAGTGGAAAACTGCCTTTAACACCCCTACAGGGCATTATGAATACCTTGTTATGCCCTTTGGCCTCACTAACGCCCCTGCTGTTTTCCAAGCCCTTATTAATGACGTGCTCCGGGACATGCTCAACAAGTTCATTTTTGTCTACCTAGATGACATTTTGATTTTCTCAAGATGCCTTCAGGAGCATGCGAGTCATGTCCGAAAGGTCTTGGGACGGCTTCTAGAAAACCACCTCTACGTCAAACCCGAGAAGTGCGAGTTCCACACAACTAACACTCAGTTTCTGGGGTTTATCATCAGGCCGGGGCAAGTTCGGATGGATCCCAAGAAGGTACAGGCTGTATTGGACTGGCCGGTCCCCACCTCTGTTAAGGAGGTACAAAGGTTCATTGGGTTTGCCAATTTCTATAGAAAGTTTGTATATACCCCTAATCTCTTCCCCGAGCAAGACACTGAAGTGGCGGTGCCCTCTGTCCAAAGTCATATTATGCGCTGTAGACGGATCTGGAGAACTGTTCGTGCAAATCTTCTCCGGACGTCTGGTCAGCACCAGACCCAGGCCAACCGGAGACGCAGACCAGCACCTCCTCTGCGTGTTGGTCAACGGGTCTGGCTTTCCACTAGGAACCTTCCGCTCAGGGTGGAGTCCCGCAAGCTGAGTCAGAAGTTCGTCGGGCCTTTCAAGATAGCTAGGAGAGTAAACCCCGTCACTTATCATTTAACTTTACCCCGTTCACTTAAAATTAATCCCACTTTTCATGCATCTCTACTAAAACCTGTTTTATGTTCTCCTTTTGTTGCTCCAGGTAAAGCCCCTCCTCCTCCTCGGGTCATTGGGGGTCGGCCCGCATTTACAGTCCACAGGATACTGGACGTTCGTCAAGTTCGGGGCTCCCGGCAGTATCTTGTGGACTGGGAGGGCTATGGTCCTGAGGAGCGCTCCTGGGTTCCCGCCAGGGACATCCTGGATCCCGAGTTGATTCGAGAGTTTAGAGCACGAGTAGGGGGCCGAACTGGAGGGAACGTCAGGAGCCGTTCCTAGGAGGGGGGGTCCTGTCAGGTTCTGTGCTCTGTTATGCCTTAGATTCGCCACTTGATGGCGCTATTTTCCCTGAGTCTCCTTGTCTCTGCTATTAGGATGATTAGTTCCAGCTCTGACTCGTTTTGTTTCCCTATATAGGTGGTCCTCTTTTTGTCACTCTTGCTTGGTTATTTGAACTATGCTGGTGCCTCTGGCCTCTCTGTAAGTTTTTGAGTCTTTTTGTTTCTTTGTTTCTCGTTGCTATTTTTGCCATTGGATGTATTTAGCACTAGTTTCCTTTTAAGAGGATTTTTGCTCTTTGGAGTTCTTTATCTTTTTTGGAACTGTTTATTTTTTCCAAGACCAGATTTTTGTTGGGATTGTATGCTAAGACCTTTTGTTTTTGCTCTTGGAAATAAAGAACTCATTTTTTGGTGCCTCGCATTTGAGTCCAACACCCCTCTGTGTAACAGTGGTAGAGCATCACACTACGGCACCGGAGACCAGGGTTCGAATCCCGGTCCTGACATATATGTTGGGTTTTGATTTTTCAATGTAAACAGCCACAACAGTTTTATTTATATTACATTACACATTTATGAGCACGTAACCCAACCCCTGCCCATAAACCTACCATTTGTCAATAAAACAGAAGATATAACAGACAGACACAACTACCGTCATAATTTATTCAAAAAGTATTAATGTTCCAAGTCTTCCGAGGCAAAACCATTGATTTGTGAGAGGAATAGACGCGATTGCTGTCTCCGTCCGCCGTAAAAGCTCTTCCTATGTGCTGCAGTCTCTGTGCGTAAATTCAAAAAATGCCGCCAGAAGAAGCCTGACGTCAGCTTTGGTTGTGAAATGCCATTGGCTCTTGCGTGTCTCGTGATCGATTGCGTCATGCTGTTGTGACAGTCTATTGGCTCTTGTGTGTCTCGTGATCGATTGCGTCATGCTGTTGTGACAGTCTATTGGCTCTTGTATGTCTCGTGACCGATTGCGTCATGCTACGGGACAGCAGTATCTTTTTGAATGAGATGTGAGCGTGTTAACGGAGCGGGATCATTTTCAGCGATTAAAACCTTGTGTTTTACTCTCTTCTTCGCATAAAGACTTCGTATGGCTTCAGAAGACTTGGAATGCAACACGACTTGTTTGTAATGCTTTTATACTGCTTGTTTATGGTCAGTTTTTGCAATAAATACCTGTGACTGCACTTATCTTTGCCTGTTACGTGTTTTATATTGTTCAGAGGTGGGTAGGTTTAGGGTAGGGGTGGGTTAGGTGCTCCAGTGAAAGTATAAATTTATATACAAATATAACTGCATCGGAGTCACTCTTTTTACGTGGTCCACACACGTCAATTGAGGCAGCGCTGGTGTTGAACCAGTGGATCCGTGCGTGGACCACGGCTGATGCCTGTCACTGACTTACATTGGTATCGCTTCTGTGAGCCCATCACGGAATTTTCGGCGATTCTGTGATGCCACCACAGATTCGGAGTTAAGGGTCCGTGGTCATTACACGGAATTCTGTGAGATCAGGTTGAAAAAATCTTGAATCTTGAGAAGGGCTATAACCCAGCAGCAGGACCGCTATCAATCAGCAGGTCCACCATTGGTGCCACTTTCTCTTCACGGATGAGAGCAGGTTCACACTGAACACATGTGACAGATGTGAAAGAGTCTGGAGATGCTGTGGAGAACGTTATGCTGTCTGCAACATCTTCCAGCATGATAAGTTTGGCAGTGGGTCAGTGATGGTCTGGGGAGGAATATCTTTGGAGGGTCGCACAAGTCTCCATGTGCCAACAGTACCTTTACTGCTGTTAGAGACCGAGATGAAATCCTCAGAGCTGCTGTCAGATCTTACGCTGGTGCAGTGGACTCTGGGTTCCTCCTGGAGCAGGACAGTATCTGACCTCATGTGTTCAGAGTGAACAGACAGTTTCTGGATGATAAAGGCATTGATGGCATTGACTGACCCTCATGTTCCCCAGACCTGAATCCAACTGAGAACCTCTGGGACGTTATGGTTGGATGAGTCTAATTAAAATATTTTCAATTTCCACATTACACAATGTATATACGTAATGATTTTCAACATAATTATTTTGCAAATTGAATGAATGAACGAATGATGCATTTTTATAGCACTTTTATTGTGTATTGCTGTACACCCAAAGCGCTTTACAATCATGTGGGGGGGGTCTCTCCTCAACCACCACCAGTGTGCAGCATCCACTTGGATGATTTTCTGTTGGATGAAATTACCTCTGAAAATATTATTTTGATTAATATGAAGTGCAATAAATCACACAACAACTTTGAGGAGAATTTCTCATCATTCTTCACAGCTGTTCTGATGTTCTCTGGCCTCCTCAGTGGATTTGGTGCTTCACACTGAAACTGCAGCTGTAGACGATTTGATAAAGATGTGCAGAGTGACACAAACATTAATGTACACGTTATAAATACACATTATAAATATGCAAATAATTTGGAGTGCTCTCTATATTTCAGTTTTGCATTACATATTTACAGTAGATGAGAATCAGTCATGTCCAGAAGTGTCCAGTAGAGGGCAGTATTCTCTCTCAATGACTGCTGTTATCAGTGTTATATGAGTCAGATGTGATTCTCTCACACCTGGGGTCTGTAGCATGAAGCTTCCAGTAAAGTGACACATCTCTGACACAAAACACTCCACCAGTTTATCTTGCTCCAAATTAAAAGGCACTACATAATAAAACATTTTTAAAGATAAAATCGTCTGACTTTTAGAGATGATTATTTATTATAATTATTCTATCACTGAAAAAAAAATATTCATTGAATTTGCTAAAAAAAAATTAAGGTAAGTGGTTGCATTTAATTTATTTTAGCTACATTTAAATAAACAAATTAGGTGGACTAAGTTTCAACATATACAGGATTAGAATAGAATTCAATTTTAAATAAGACAGGAATATTTTTTTTCTACAACAACAACAGAGTGTTTACAACAGCAAAACCACCATACCCTGTAAACACAATAACAACAACAACAATAATAATAATAATATAATTCCAGATTAATTAAGAGATGCAAATAATGTCTTTAACATTTAAACTTAAAATGGTCTTTTCTGTTCTGTGTTTCTTTTTCAAACCTGCGTCATGGCATTTGCTGCTGTATCAATACAGAAGCATCCATTTCGATGCACATATCAGCAAGCAGCACAGCCCTATTAAAAGCTGTGTTCCATGTGCCCCTTTTATACTTTGAGCACCTGCCCCTCCAAAGGTCTCTGCACGGCCCTGATAACAGGAATATAACAGCTTGTGAGTAAACTGTTTTTGTAGTATTGTCTTATCAATGTCCGTTAAGGAAGACTGTAAAGCTTTTGTATGTAAAAAATAAATAAATAAACACACGTACAGGCACTTTCTCCAAAATTACTTATTTAATTATGACAGATGCAATGCATCATGTTCTAGAATCTAGATCATCATGTTTGTATTATTCAATAAACAGCCCAGAAACAAATATAAAGAGTACGGTGCCCGGGAGGGGTCGTCTTCGGTTCGTTTTGTCGTGGCCATGACATATTAATTCGTGGGAACGTGATATGTCGTGGCCACGACTTCTTATGTTGAGGGAACGACATATTTTTCATGAGTTTAATGTGTAAACAAACCTACGTGACCATAGCAACCCGGGATTATCAGGGATTCATTAATATTTTATTTTGAATTAAGACGGACTGTAGGCAATAAGCCGGACTGTAGGCAATTGCACACGATGTAACCAGCATTCGAATTAAGTTTATTCTAGTTGACACGTAGATGAACAGTTTACAGTTGTTTTTATGACTGTCTTCCATATACAACCCATCTGGCAATATTTTGAGGCAGACAATGGGTAGTGACAGAAATGTCCAAATGTACCTTTTTGAAGATGTTTTTCAGCTTGATTGGAGGACATTTTTCCAGGTCCCTTGCAGCCTTGTGGTGATGGTGGAATCAGATGAAGTAGCAGACAAATTGATGCAATATCGCTATCCAATTCTAAATAACAGATATGACAACTTCAGCAAAAAATGCATGAACACAGAATATAGATAATGCATGATCATAGATAATCTTATTCTGAAACACAGTCTAACCTTAAACATCGATTTCATCCTCCTTTACAG
Source organism: Schizothorax lantsangensis (assembly GCA_027422415.1). NCBI lineage: Eukaryota > Metazoa > Chordata > Actinopteri > Cypriniformes > Cyprinidae > Schizothorax > Schizothorax lantsangensis. Next base: position 35,626,355 of record CM049853.1, read on the forward strand.
CTGATTCCGAGGTCAATCAAGTCCTTTGAAGGTCTTGGGAGAAGCCAGGAACTTGGCTTCTTGGGGAAAAAAACAAAAAAACAAATTTAATGACAACAATATTTCTCTGAGGACCCATTCTGCTAAGTTGATTGTGCAGCCACACAGTGGCTCTGTTCACACCTGGCATCAGCATGCATCTTGGGTGATGCACAAGTGAACCGACACTAGACGCATATGAACACATTCTTTTATTACAGGGTTAGTTCAAAAATGAAAATGTCATTGTTTACTCAGACAAGACTTTCGTTATCTTTGAAACACAATTGAAGATATTTTAATAGAATATAAGATTTCTGTCCCTTGAATGACAGTCCATGCAACTACCACTTTCATACTTCAAAAACTTCACATAGAGATCTAATCCATAAAGAGATCTAATCCATACGTATCATGTCATCAGTTTAAATGTGAAAAAAATAAATAAATACAGTCTGTTCATTATATAAAGCGATCGAGTCTCTTCAGAAAATTTGGACTAAACCGCTCGATTCACTTGGATTAGTTTTATTATCTCTTTATGAACTTCTTGAAGCATCAAAGTGGTAGTTGTGCAGACTGTCAATGGAAGGACAGAAATGCACATTTCTGTAATTAAGGATAATTGCTGAAGTAGTAGCCTATGGGTGTTTCGTTTTACCTGAACATCTTCAAGTGAGTGGCGGGGGACAAACCGAAAGCTCTCTTCACTGCTGATGCTGCGACGATCTTGTTTGAATGCGTTCCTTCGCTGGCATTTTCCTCATTTCGTTTTCTCCCTTAACAAATTTGTCCATTCTGATGCTCAGTTTTACAGAACCAATGGCTGTTGATGACTATTTGAATTGAATTCTGCCAAAGTGCGCTCTTGTAAGTGTTCGTTAAATGTGTAACATTGCGTGAGTAGGCCTGCTCATGTCTGAAAATAATATATGAAAAACAAAATTATTTTACATAAAAACATTATAGCTTATATTTGTTTAGTACATTTTTAAATTAATGTAAAAACTAAAATGAATTGTAAGTTAATTTTTAATTATGTTCGGCACATAGACTGTAACATAACATTCAGCACAGAGCCGGTGTTGTGCCCACCCCCTTGTATTCAGGGGCGGATCTAGAAAATAATTTTTAGGGTGGCAAAGGGGTGGCATGTGGTCTATAAGGGGTGGCAACATCAAAGCAAGCCCCCATGCATAGTTTTTGGGGATTTATTGTCTGACATGCACAGTTGTGTTCACAAATATTGCCTTACCATTAAGTAATCATCTACAGGTACATCTCAGAAAATTAGAATATGGTGAAAAAGTAAAATTTTTCTTGCAACTTATTTCAAAAAGTGAAACTTTCATATATTTTACATTACATTACATGTTTTAATTTTGATGATTAGAGTTTACAGCTAATGAAAGTCAAAAATCAGTGTACTCCTCGTCGGCCCGCGAATGCCCCCCTTGGCGCCAGCCCTGATTCAGCATGGTGGGCCGCATTTGGATTCGTGACGGGCCGCGGGTTGAGAACCACTGCATTAAAGGATCACACTGGCAAAAAGTTTATGAATCCCAGTTCTGTGCTGAAAATAAGTGTTTTGCTTCTCTGATGTCACTGTATTTTTTATAAAGTACTCTCAATCGAAGCATGAGCAGATTTGTAAACTGTCCCTCAAGCCACTGTAACATAAAATGATGCAATGAATTGTGTTCATAGAATAGTTGATTTTTTTTCACAATCCATTTTGCTCAGGTGTCAAATGAGCCCAGATTTGCTGATGTGCAAGTTACAAATTCCTTTCTGTTTGTAACAGTAACAGTAGTCTTGTGTAGGACCTCCCAAAGGCTCCGTAAACCCACCCCTTTCTGAACAGACATAAAAGGAACGAAAACATAGTTATTTCATTCTGTTCCTGACACATGATGGATCTGCGTGTCTCTGTTGCTCTTCTGTTAATTTTCCTCACTGGAGGTACAAAAACAGCAATATTTAATTATATATTATTTGGTACACAACGTGAGGTCACTAAATGTCTGTCTCTGTCTTTAAGGATACTCTCTGAAGTGTTACACGTGTTCATCTGTTCTGACGGGCTCCTGTAAAGCAGAAGTGGAGACATGTGGAGATGGAATTTCCAAATGTGAAAGCAAAACAACAGAACAATCCATTGGTAAGTCCAGTTTGATGTGGAAACATACAGTTATAGTTTAAGAAAAGTGATAACATGAAGTGTACTGTATTTGTTAATCTCATCACATAATTGCAATTATTTGTTATTACTAGAGGAATATTTGCTGGAATTGGTATCATATTACTGTATATGGACGTTTATGTTTTTTTGTTTGTTTGTATGTTTTAATTTGCAGGTTCCACTACGGTGTCTATCAAAACTAAACGGTGTGCACTTACATGTGAAGCTGGGACCCAACAGCTAGTAACTACCCACTGCTGTGACACTGACCTCTGCAATGCAGCAGGTATTGTGCTTTCAATGATCATATGCTAATTTGCATGCATGTGTTTTTCCTCTCACAACAACTATTACAGTAATATAAACACATCATTGTTCAAAAAAGCAAAATATTACATTTCAATAGTGTAAAGCTAGAGCAGCATGAAAAGGAAACGCTTATAAATTAGACAAGTATTGACTGGGTTGTTTTTTAAATTGATTAAAATTGATTGATTGTCAATACAAATGTTTAATTACTATTATTATTAGTAGTACCATTAAATAACAGTAATTTCTTTATTCTGTTGATCAGATGGCGTGTATAAGGGAAGCTTCCTCCTGCTGTTGTCTCCTCTGCTCTTCTACTTCCATGTTTCAGTGAGTCCTGCTGCACTTCAGATTCTACAGCTGCAGCAGAAACTGAATGTCACGCATATTTCTATTCTTCAATAAATAAATAAAGCTTGTCAATCATGAAAATGTGCTTTTGGCTGTTCAACTATAGCATGGTTAACCAATCAAAGTATTGAAATAGAGATAATATAACTATAAACCATAACAAGACAGCTTACAAGAAAAGCAGGTTTATTTTCTTACTAAGTGATAAACCCAAACAACCACAGACACAAATGTCACGCATGCAATGGACACACACACACACACACACACACACACACACACAGGAAGTATGCGTCCTGAGAATCACACGTTTGTTTGTGACAAACATTGTACAGGTAATATTGTCAGAGAGCAGAAGCATCTCTACTGCCTCCCTTGAGCCGAATCAAATTAAAATGAATTGAAATAATGATCTGAAAGATGTAAAGTAAGATTGGTGACTCATCAGTTTAATAAGATTAAAGCTGCATCTTTCATAACACCTGTATGATCTGAAGATCTGAGGAATGATCCAAAATATCCAGACAAAAAAATTAGAAGAAATGGCAAAACTTTACAATAAAGTCCCATTAGTTAACATTAGATAATGCATTAAATAAATGAGCATCACATTTGTTACAGTATTCACTGATATTTCTTAAATGTCACTTAAAAAAATACAACTGATCATAGTTAATGTGAGCTCAGGTCCATTATTCACAGATACAGCTTTTGATTTTAATAATGTAAAGTTGAAATTAACATTAAATTAGATAAATAAATGTTTCATGAGTATGTTTTATTGTTAGTTCATTTTGTCTGATGTATTAACTAATGTTAAAAAATGTAATCTCACTATGAAGTGAAATAAAAAAGAAAAGAAGAGACTAAATAAAAGATATAATAAATATGCTTACTGTAATATTACAGTTATTTCTGAAGCAATGTTGATATAAAAATATTTCATAAATATAATCATAAATGTCATCAAAATATACTGTACATTTTGCATGTTTATTATAAAGTAAATGCTGTTCCATATGTCTTTAATTAGAAACAGCAAGCGGAAATGGAACATAAAATGCACTGGACTACAAGAAGAAGAGAATAAAACTAAAGAGGGGATTTTTTCCTTCTATTTCAGAAGCCCACTCATGCCACTGTGTTAGAAACATCATGATTGTTTTTCCTACACAGCGATACCCACACAAACACTATAACCACATTTGCACTATGACACACAGCACACACTGATGATTCTCTTCTGTTATTCTGAGCTCTCTTTTATAAGGCAAACTGTAACAATAAAACTTTAAAAACTGTTGTCTGAAATATAGACTGATCAACGTTCAGGGCATAACAGGGATAAATAAAGGCTTTATGATGTTTTTTTTTTCTTAGAAAACACGATGTAGCAACAAAAACACAACAACGCAACCTTAAATACCTCCTTGTCACTATGCACTGAAAAACTGTTCACAAGACCATCGCATGCAATGACTGAAGTATGACACCTGAGATACAATCTCTAGGACACATTTCTCAATACTGACGTCCCTTTTTCAAAACTCTTCTCACAGTTCTCCTAACCAACACTCAGCTCGGTTCCCACACTCAATTTCCCATCAAAAATACACTAAAATACCTGCTTGTTGTCTCAAATCAACTAATTCTTTATTAACAATCATTGACAAACACACTCTCACTCATAACTGACCTAAAAACACAATGTTTTCTTCACAAAACAGCTCTCTACTGTTAGAATTCACTGCAGTATGTTACGAGTTTACATTACAGTACAACATTATTCCTCAGTCGTCCCCTTTTATATAGATCAGTGGTTCTCAACATTTTTGTCCACCGGGCCGCACTATGGTTCAAGTGCAAGTCTCACGGGCCGCACGCATGTCATTTACATATTACGTCATCAATACAAACCAACCAGATTTATAATATTATTTATAGTCTAAATATTATGATATCTAAACGATTACATTTATTGAAATAAATAAATAATTCTACTCACAATTAATAAACACCTGATGCTGTCGGGAGCTGACCAATTTTGTGAAATTCTGCTCGAAAGGAGTAACGTTAACAGCACAATGAAGTTGCGGTCTGTAACACGGAAGCGTTACTTGACGCGCGACACTGCAGAATGTGCGCGTTGTGGCGGGAGGAGCAAACGACAGACACAGTGGGTGTGGCGTCAGGCCTCGGAGAGGCTTTTATTAAACAGAAATAATAAAATAAAGTGTCCAAAGGGGAAAAAGTGTCCAAAAGAAACAGGGGGTCTGGTGTCCTCGTCGTGCTGCGGGGCTCGTGAAGGAGGGCAGTGTTCTGGAAGGGAGGGTCCAGGTAAGGGGCGGAGTCCGGCAGCCGCACGCGCTCCCGCTCTGGTCCGGGGTGCGAGGGGCGGCGGCTTCATCATAGCGGCGGCTCTTCCTCTTCTTCCTCTTCTTCTTCTCGGCCCGGCGGCCGTAAAACGGGTGCGGCTTTCGGACTCTGGTGGCGCGGAAATCCCTCCGCGCTCCCTTCCTGGACCCACGAGGACACCAGCGTGCATGCACGGGGGAAGAGACCGGTCTCCAGAGGAGAGGCGCAGCCGGCATATAACAGCGGCGGTGATGAGGCTCCATTCACTTCAGGTGTGTGCCTCATCACACGCCGCCAGACCTGGCTGTTTCAGCGCCCCTCCTCTCTCACACACCCACTCCCGTCGGGAGCCTGGTGAAGGGCGGCGATTAAGGGACGGGGAGTGCTGATTATTAGGGGGAGGCAGCTGACTCGTCACAGCGTTTACAAATGTAGCCTATGTTGATCCAAATATGGAAAGCATTTTCGAATGTAATAATCTGAGGTTCTCTCCAGAGATGTTTTGCCACGTTTCTGTAATTAAGGATGATTGCTGAAGTAGTAGCCTATGAGTGTTTCTTTTTACCTGAACATCTTCAAGTGAGTGGCGGGGCAAACCGAAAGCTCTCTTCACTGCTGATGCTGCGACGATCTTGTTTGAATGCGTTCCTTCGCTGGCATTTTCCACATTTCGTTTTCTCCCTTAACAAATGTGTCCATTCTGATGCTCAGTTTTACAGAACCAATGGCTGTTGATGACTATTTGAATTGAATTCTGCCAAAGTGCGCTCTTGTAAGTGTTCGTTAAATGCGTAACATTAATTTTGTGAGTACGATCTGCTCATGTCTGAAAATAATATATGAAAAACTAAATTATTTTACATAACAAAAACATTATAGCTTATATTTGTTTAGTACATTTTTAAAGTAATGTAAAAACTAAAATGAATAAAATGAAACAAAGTTATTTTTTAATTGTGTTCAGCACATAGACTGTAACATTCAGCATGGTTCCGCATTTGGATTCGTGACGGGCCGCGGGTTGAGAACCACTGGGCTAAAGTAATGATTATGAATGCATCGGGGAAAAATACATTTTAATTATTTATTAATAAACTAGTGCTTTCTCAGACTCAACATCTCCACAGTGGACGTGCTTTTAATAGAGAAATGCACCTATACAGCCTACATAATCAGAGAAGATTTGTTTTATATTTTAATTGGTTTTCAAGCTTTCCGCAGATTTATTTCTTATGTCTGTGAGCTGGTTCATTGTTGTGATGCGCTCCATTCACGGAGACTGCATGATACGACAGAAAGCACATCCAAAAATGACAGGAGTATAAGCTCTTTCCGCAGGAAAAAATAAATAAATAAAAATAATTGCGTGCGCGCCCCCATGCAGTAGGCTAAGCGCGATAATACTCCCACATTCCTCATAAACATTTGAAATGCGCCTATATAGTGATTTTATTATTCATATAAAAATAATAATAATAACAACCTGTTTTGGTCATATTTACTATTAATTGCCCAGCTCCCCCGTCATTGATCTAGCACCCCCTCAGCACCTGCGTTCAACATTCTCTGGCGCCGCCCCTGTGTTCAACAGTCCCACTATTACCGTTTCAAAGCATAGAAACAGCGTAATGCCACACTCAATGCTTTCAAAAACACATATAAATTTACCGTTTATGCTCTTCTGAGTAGAAAACCGCCCAAATGTGGCTGCTTCAGACTCGTAGTAAGACCAGGCCTCGGCGGGAATGAGGCGAGAGGATCTGTCAACGAACCAAAATGAAAGAAGCTGAAAGTATAATGTTATATAACATAAATTGTAAGCGCATTAACGTTACAAAAAAAATATTTGACCTTTTTTCAGGTAACGTTAATTGAACCGGCATGAGAAACTTTCACTCTTCTGTAGGCTAATGTTACATCTCTGCACCTCACCAACTTAACACTGTAAACCTGACAAAAACACTCGCAGTTAGTAATTTCGAAATGTGTTCACCACCAATCATATCTTGAGTAAAATTATCAACAAAAAATGTTTTTCCCGTGTAATTTTATAAAGAGAAAAGCAATACAACTTACCGTCTCGGTCGCATGAAGAAAAAATGGCGTCCTCGCTACGCAGTCATTGAGGGGCAGAGTCCAGACTATTCGGCGGGTTTTTTATTCCGCACTTTCAGTGTAAAAGTGAAATTACACCATATAACAACACTGAACATGAGTGCTGTTTAACACAGTAGATTGTTAATTCAACTCTTTGGGAATTAATAACTTTTAACACTGCAAATATTACACTGCTGATTTTACTGTGTACTTTTGAAATGGATATATGGCATACATAAGAAGCCTTCTGCATTTCAGCACAGTAACTGTCATCTAAACTGTTGTCATAGTTTACATCAGGTAATACTAACAGAGAGCACTGTTAGATTGACAACATGACTAAGCATTTTGACTTTCTTGTTTGTGAACAATGACACAAGGACTTCTGATGGCACTGATATGTTGTTCATTGACATGACTACTTACTTTTGAGAGATGAACTAAAGATTTGGAATAAGTTACAGGCTTTTGAAGGTAATCATTGTGTGGTGCTGTTTGTACAAATTGTTTTGAGAAATGCACGTACTTTGCAAATATTAAGGATGATTCGAGAAATGCACCGAAGTGTTTGTTAACAGTTAATGCACTGTGAACTACCAATGAACAACTGCATTTACATTAATCAACATTAACAAAGATTACATACTGTAATAAATGTTGGCTATTGTTCATTGTATGCTCATGTTAGTTAATACGTTAACTAATCGTATTATATAGTATTACCATATAGATGTATAGGCATGGCTACATTTATTTGCATCGTTACATATGTCATATTATTAACATTTCACCAAAATCAAGTTCATGTTTTTTCAAGTTCACAAATGTTTTTTCCGTCATTACCACCACATCAGAGGCAGTACGGGCATCGCATTTACATTTTCATGAACTTGCAGGTCATAACCTACAGTTTTCTGTCGCTGGGTGCTCAGTTTTTTCTGTTATTTGGCCAAAGTATCATATTATAAAAGATTCAGCGCTTCGCACAAGCTATTTAGCTGTGACTTAACAACAAATGCTAGACTAAGACACTCTTCTCTGCTCCTCAAATACAAAAAAACATTAGCCTTTATAAATATAGTGTTTCTTGAGTAAAAAAAAACGCTGTACTTATTCAATCGACATTTCTTTATTTACCTTCAGACAGCAAACAAGCTGAGATGCTCTAAACTGCGCGCCGCACTTCATTGACTAGAGAGGCGGGAGGATACTTGGAAGGAAGATGGCGGCGCGTTCAGACGCAGCGGCTGCTCCAGGTCCCAAAGACGGTGCTTTTATGTCTTTTAATGTCGTCTGTTCGTCTCCAAATAGTGTAAATTTACCGCTAACTTATAAGGAAATCACTCCAAAACACATATATGATCGCCGAAGCCTTCTGGATATCGGCAATGCGTACAAACAACAACTTGCGCCGGCGGCTATTGAGAAGCTACGAGGCCTTTGTTTACTGCTGGAGCCGGACCTCGAGACCGCGGCCTCGCCTACTGACGCTACCCGCACAAGGCAGCGTCGCAAGCGGTGTGAGAGAGGACGGAAGCGCGGTAAGCGCGGAGGTATACGAGCGAGGCTAAGAGCTAATCCCACAAGACCGGCTCTTCCAACACTCATGCTCTCAAACGTTCGCTCTCTGGAAAACAAACTGGACTTAATACAACTCAGTCGGTCTACACAGCATGAGGCAAGGGATTGTTGTGTGTTTGTTTTCACTGAAACATGGCTAAATGACAACATCCCGGACTCCGCCATTCAGTTGAACAGGCTAACATGCTGCCGATCGGACAGAGACACAACACTTTCTGGTAAGAGCCACGGTGGTGGCTTGTGTGTTTATATCAACAAAGAATGGTGTAACAATACTGCGGTATTATCAAAACACTGCTCATCACTGGTGGAGTTTATGTTTGTGAAGTGTCGACCGTTCTATCTGCCGCGGGAGTTCACGGCCATTGTCATTGTCGCGGTTTACATTCCACCGTGTGCCAACACTAAGGACGCGCTTCGTGAACTGTATTGCGCCATCAGTGAACAACAAACAAATAACCCCGACGGCTTTTTCATCATAGCCGGTGACTTCAACCACGCAAATTTAAAGACAGTTTTGCCAAAGTTCTACCAACATGTTAACTTTGCAACAAGAGGAAATAATACGCTGGACTTTGTTTACACAACCGTAAAGAACGCTTACAAAGCTGTACCCCGCCCCCACCTCGGGTACTCAGACCACATCTCTGTTATGCTAATCCCAGCATATAGACCACTTTTGAAACTCGCCAAACCGGTTCAAAAACTCATCACAATCTGGCCAGAAAATGCTACTTCAACACTACAGGACTGCTTTCAGTGCACAGACTGGAACATGTTTAAAGAGGCGGCCACCTACAACAACCACACAGACCTGCAGGAGTACACTGAAACTGTGACTGCTTACATCAAAAAGTGCATGGATGATGTGACAGCCACTAAGACCATCACCACACGTGCAAACCAAAAGCCGTGGATGACAGCAGAGGTTTGTGGGCTGCTAAAAACCAGAGATGAAGCATTCAGATCAGGAGACAAAGCAGCCCTCAATACAGCAAGAGCCAATCTGTCCCGTGGCATCAAAAATGCAAAACGGTCACATGCTCAAAAAATCAATAATCACTTCACGGACAGCAGAGACACACGGAGCCTGTGGCAAGCCATTCAGACCATCACTGACTACAAGCCCCCGCCACAGGCCTGTGATGATGACCCATCCCTCCCCGATACACTCAACCACTTTTATTCACGGTTTGAAATGCAGAACGACACACCTGCACAAAAACTGCCCACACCTCCCAACGACCAGGCGCTCTGTCTGTCTGCAGCCGACGTAAGGAAGACCCTATCCAGGATTAACCGACAAAAGGCTGCGGGTCCTGACAACATACCTGGCCGTGTACTGAAAGACTGTGCTGCACAGCTGACGGATGTCCTAACAGATATCTTCAACACCTCGCTGAGCCAGGCAGTCATCCCCACATGTCTAAAATCCACAACAATCATACCGGTACCAAAGAAATCACCTGTGTCCTGTTTAAACGACTACCGTCCCATAGAACTGACCCCAATCATGATGAAGTGCTTTGAGAGGTTAGTCATGCAAAAAATCAAAAACAGCCTCCCCAACACACTCGATCCGCTCCAGTTTGCATACCGTCCAAACCGCTCTACGGACGACGCAATTTCCTCTACCCTCCACCTGGCTCTTACCCACCTAGAAAACAAAGACTCCTATGTTAGAATGCTGTTCATTGACTTCAGCTCGGCATTCAACACAATAATCCCACAACAGCTCATAAACAAACTAAACCTGCTGGGCCTTAACAATTCCCTCTGTAATTGGATCCTGGACTTTTTAACCGGAAGACCTCAGTCAGTCCGTGTCGGCCACAACACCTCGAGCACTACCACACTAAGCACAGGTGCCCCACAAGGCTGTGTGCTCAGCCCGCTGCTCTTCACGCTGCTGACCCATGACTGCACTGCCAAGTTCAGCTCCAACCACATCATCAAGTTTGCTGATGACACAACAGTGGTAGGTCTCATCAGCAACAACGATGAAACGCACTACAGAGAGGAAGTGGCACAGCTGGCTGAATGGTGTGGCGCCAACAATCTGTCCCTAAGTGTGGAGAAGACAAAGGAGGTTGTGATGGACTTCAGGAGGAGGAACTCCACTGACCACACCCCACTGACCATCGACAGCTCGACTGTGGAGAGAGTCAGCAGCACTAAATTCCTGGGGGTGCACATCACGGAGGATCTCACCTGGACCACCAACACCATGTCACTCTCCAAGAAGGCACAACAGCGCCTACACTTTCTCCGCCGGCTGAAAAGAGCAAGTCTCCCACCACCCATCCTCACCACATTCTACAGGGGCACCATTGAGAGTGTGCTGACCAGCTGCATCACTGTCTGGTACGGGAACTGCAGTGCTGCTGACCGCAAGACCCTCCAGCGGACAGTGAACACGGCTGCAAAGATCATCGGTGCCCCTCTCCCATCCATCCTGGACATTTTCCTTGCACGATGCTCCAGCAAAACCAACAGCATCGTGAAGGACCCCACCCACCCCTCCCACAGTCTCTTCCAGCTCCTACCATCAGGAAGACGGTACCGGAGCATCAGAGCCCGCTCCGCCAGACTGCTCAACAGCTTTTTCCCCCAGGCTGTGAGAGCCCTGAACTCAGATCACCCCACCCCCTTCTGAAACCCCATGCAACCCCCTACCTCCTGAAACATGGACCCCCCCCCCCCAACCTTACCTCATCAAAGAAAAATACTGTGAACTTTTTTTTGTGCAATTCAAGTGTGCTACACACAGGTGAGTGGGCCCGTACAAACCACCTGTAGTAACACACTCTCCTCTATGCACTAGACACTTTTCTTACATTGCTATATGTACACAATCCCACAAAAGACTAATATATGTACTGTATATGTATGTTTACATGCTCATGCACCACTACAAATCATCTTATACTGTTCCCCAGCCAGCTGCTTGACTCACAATGTTTCTCTCTGCACATGTACAGTATTTATGTGAAGCATTCGCATAGTTTGTATAGTTTGTATTTTTTATCTTTATCTTAGTTGTATAGGGTAAACATTTATATATATAGTAAATTTAGTCAACATCTGTCAGTAGGTTAGTCTGTGTATAGGTTTATAGTGTTTTACTTCATTGTTGTATGTCTGTATTTATGTAGCACCGTGGTCCTGTGAGGCACGACATTTCGTTCCACTGCATGTCCCCACATGTAGCGGAATGACAATAAAGCTCAACTTGAACTTGAACTTGAACTTGAATAGTGAGGTTTGACTGACAGTTTGAGGAGCCAATAGCATTACGAGCTTCAGTCTCTGTGGCGTCACTTACTGATCCAGGATCAGTGATCCGTAGCAGTTATATTTCTGATTTGAGCTTGAGCTTCAGAATGCTTTGGATAATGTAACGTTAGTTTTTGTTGACGCTACCGCGCTACTTGATCAAAAAAAGAGCTTCGCTACTGAAAAGCTATTTGATTCAGAAAGCAGCGACGCTACACCACGCTACTGAGAAATGTAGTTAAACTACTAGCGTCACTACTTGTAGCGCCACTACTGCCCATCACTACTGTGTGTAGGCTACGTCTAATATGAGCGCTGGCGTGGATTTAAGCGCACACACACTCTAAGATCAAACCTGAGCGTACGCACACTTCATAAATGAGGCCCTGGAGAAAGCCTGTCGTACATTTGATTGGCATATTAAAAATAATTTTAACATTGGCAAAGAATATGTCCTAATTGTTTTCAAATTTACATGTGGTAAACAAAAGCTATAGAATAATATGAAAATATAGTGTATAATGAAATGAAATAAATGTTTTAAAAGGGTTATGACATTCGTTTGTGATGTTATGTGATATTTATTGTGCATCGCGTGCTGCCGTATCACTGCTTATAACAGCAAGATCACAGCGCATCTCAATTCTACAGAAATTTATTAAGGTTATCATAGTTTGTTTTTTGTTAAGATTTTACAGGCAATTTCCCTTTGTCAGGTAGAAAAATGGCATGAACATTTATGAAAAGTTGAACAAAAAATCATTTACTGAACAAGCATTATATATTTACATTAAAAATACGTAATAAGATCATTTAGATTTTAAAAATTGAAAAACAAGTGATAAAACATAGCAGCACATAATGTTTCCAGATTTTTAATTATAAAATTCATTATTTTAATCTTGCATTTGATAATTGAGTAAATTCATTTATTATAGTTAACAGGTGTGATGATCAGTGGGCTTGAGTTTTCACCTCCATCATTAGTACATGGGTTAAAATATGGATAGAGTTTTTCAGTGAAAGACTGAGCAGTGAAAGAGTAGATATGAGAGCTGGACTCCACATCATAAAAGGAGACCAGACCCTCCTCATAATCCACAAACACACCGACCCGCTGCGGCTTCACTCTCAGAGACAGAGAGACAGAAGGACCATCACAGGCGTCATATTCATCTCCATTCCTCAGAATCACAATCCAGCATCCATCACTGGGACTCAGTGAGATCAGTCCCTTCCTGTTAATGGATTCTCTGGCCACTCCTAAAGTCCATTCAGTCTTTCCCTTCACCTGCACCTCAAAATAAAATCTCCCTGAGGAGAATCCTTCCTTTCCCAAGACAATTACACATTTATTAAATCTCTCTGGTTTGTCTGGGAGTTTCTGCTCATTGTCTCCACATCTCACTTGTTTTCCATCATCAGACAGAATGAGACCAGGATGAGCTGTATCAGGATCCAGAGTCACATCCACTGAGAAAACACAGAATATCAATTACAACTTCACTATACACAGATTTTGTGATGATGATGTTTTTCATATATTTAACCCAGTGTTTAATCAGATAGTAGTGCAGTTATGAAGCTGTGAGTGTATGAATGTAAACTAGTGTAGTGCAGACAGCACACTGTACCTGCATACTGCTGCATCCACTTCAGCTCTGTAGAGACTAATGACAAGAAAACATAATCAGATCTTAAGCTTATATTTAAAAAATTGAGTAAATCATCATGTTTCTATCTGATCAGTGTATGTATTGATGTACCAGTTTGTTTGAGTTTGTCATCTATAGTGTCCTTCAGTTGAGTCAGAGCTCTCCTCAGAGTCTCCAGACTCTCATCAGTCTTCATACTGATCTCAGACCAGTTCCTGGTGTTTCTAGGGCTGCACAGGGATGAGTGAATCTACAGCAGGAGAGAGGAGAAATCCTTCAGCATGGGGAGTGTTACGGTGTCATATACTGCATTATCATTGATCAGAGAGATCATGTTGACTGACCTGTAGGAGGTGGAGGTGATCTTCAGTGTGTGAGAGCTGCTCCAGCTCAGTGTTTCTCATCTTTAGCTCAGTGATCTCCTGCTCCAGCTCTTCAATCAGCTCTTGCTCCTGTTTCTCTGCTGCTTTCTGCTGCTCCTCCATCATCTCCAGCAGTTCAGTCTGACATCTCTCAATGGAGCGGATGAGATCAGTGAAGAGCTCCACACGGGCTGCTTTCTCCTTCTCTGTGTTTCTCTGCTCAACCAGGACAGTCAACAAATTATTAGCAGTGTTTGCTAAGAGAAGAATCAGTGTTACTATTGCTCATACATTTTTTCTTCACATATACATGTGTTTTTAAGCAGTTTCAGAATCCCTCAACTGAAGTATAAACTTCATCCTGCACCGTTTGCACTGAATGATTCCTCAAATCATGTGTTTTTCAATCATGTTGAGGAGAGATGTGCTTTTACTTTAGTAAGTGATCAGGTAATCACAGTCATGTTGATATTCAGAACAACAGTGTGATTACAAGCAATAAAATAAATGATTGTCAGTTGTCTTGTTTGTAGAGGAGCGCGGGGCACAAAGTAACGCAGGGTTAGTTGTAACACACGTGGTTTAAATATTTCCACACATGCTAGCATAACAAAATGTACAGTATTTACTAGTTACCATATCAACACTATAAAGAGGAAAAAGTGCGGCAAAATTCAAAACTCTTTTGAAGATATCGCTGAACATTTATTTTACCACAGCAAAAGTACATTTGTGACTGAAGTCAATTTTTCATCTCATTTAAAATGAGACAAATCTGCTATTATTTTAATCTCCAAACTGTTATTTAGGAGTTTAGATAGTTTTTGTAATGCTTCGATAACTAGCAGATGGGGAAAGTTGTAACACTGTGTTACAATGTGCCCCGCTATTATTAAACTCTCCCAGCAGGCACAAAACAGCCACACAACGTCATAAGACGTTCATATTTGGTTAAATTTTGGTTGCAACGTCGGGTGACCAAAATCCAATGTAAATCCAACGTCTAATGTCAATGTTAAATTGATGTCCAATACCGACGTCAGCTGACATTGAGATTTTGTTGTTTTTAGGATGTGTAACCAAAATCCAACGTTAAGTCAACGTCAAATATTGACGTCAACCCGATTTTCATTTTCAACCAAAATGCAACGTCTGTCTGACGTCCTGTCCAACGTGAACCTGACGTTACATAGACGTCTGGTGCCTGCTGGGATGCTATTCTATGACATTAGCGATGTAATTTATACTATTTACTTTTATACATTTTAATGAGAAACCACAAGAAACAGGTGAATAAAGACTGACAGTTTATGTTTAATGTTCAGAATTATTATTTCAAGAAACGTAAAGCATTTTGGCTCGTTTATGTGTCTCCTGTTGTGTGAGAGCTGTGTGTGGAGGGAGGGGAGTGTTCTTCATCTATCTGCTCACATGGTTTTTATCTATGCTGTATAGTTATGTGTTGTGATCAGGGACGTCCCAAACATGGTTGCAATGTGTTCATTGTCAAACTCCAAAATTAGATTATTTTCAATTCTTAAAAAAGGGTCATTATTTTATTTGAAAAAGTTAATAATTTTATTTAATTGACAAAATATTTTAGTTTGTATTTTTTATTTTTTTTCATTAGAGCAGATAACATTTTAAGCTATCATATGATCATGTTACAATGTACCCCACCTACGGGGCATGTTGTCAGATTTCACTTCTATGTTTGAGGGGTAAATAAAGAAAACCGTATACACTGTAATTATGAAAAAACGACATATTTGTACTAGACAAGTGTGAAATTAATGTGGATAATAAATGATACTCTGAACCCCATGTGGATTCACACAAACTGAGAAAGTCAAAAGTTGTGCCCCGCTCTCCCTTATTTGCTCCGACCGCCGAATATACTAGTTTCAAACAAAACTGCAACAAACTGTACAGTGGTGATTCATTCCTGTTTTTAAATGAATCATTTGAGTGAATGAATCAAAATCAATGACTCAGCCATAAATACAGTGATTTGTCGCCACCTACTGGTGAAACAATGTAACCCACAGAAAGAGTCGCGGTAAAATCCCCAACACTAATACACAGAGTGCTTCTCAAAACTCAAATTAATGCTTCCTCATTTCCTCGCTCCTCCATCCTTCAGAAACTGATCAAAGTCAGTCATCTTGAAGGACATTTCAATTCTCTAAAGCTCCTTTCACACTGCACGCTGGTCCTGGAAAATTGCCAGAAAATTGCCGGAGTGCCTTCTGTGTGAACGCAAACACGTCCCGGGATTAATTCCGGGATTGATCCCGGGTTGGGGACCTAGTAACATTGCCGGGTTCAGTCCCGGAACGAGCGCTGTGTGAACAAAAGCCGGATCAATGCCGTAAAGGGTTTGTCGTAGTGATGACGCACTTTATCGTTCGACTGTTTTACCGGGTGTTTTGAAGGCAGATCAACGTTCACACGACGAAAAATGTGTAAACTGGAATGAAGCAGCGATCAGGGAGCTCCTCACTATCCGCGCTGAAGCTGAAATCGTTCAGTTTAGTGAAATGGTGCGCGGCGCATTATACACGTCACTTGAAATGTCACGTGTCTTTACGGGATCTTTACGGGTTGTGTGTGAACGCACGCACAGATTCTGGAAAATCACTGGCAGTGTGAATGAAACAAAATCAGACCATCCCGGGACAAATCACGGGACACATTTTCCGGAATGGCTGTGTGAAAGAGGCTTAATTGTACTGCATGTAACGAGGAGTGAGAAAGCTTCCAGAGGAGCTATATGCGAGGTATATCCAATGCGGAAGGCTTTCTTTCCAAAAAACATGGTGCATGTATAAATTCTCCTCCCACATCTGTCACAATAACTTAAATTTTTGTTTTACCTTTGCAGTTTAAATAAATCATATATTTCACTTATCTTAACCGGGCATCTTGCTTTAATAATATTTATTATGGATGTTTAATATAACCAAACTTCAACACATAATGGCAGATCACGTAAATGCAGCTGATGATGCTCTGAAGTGATGCTCCAGTGATCAAGAATATTTCAATATACAAGTTTTCCTTCGATTTCTCCTTCGTTGGATCCTTTCTACGCATCTTAAGGTGGAGGAGTTAATGGCAGGTTCACACTGAACACTTTTTGTTGTAAAATGGCACAAAAGTGTTTATAAGGAACTGGTTTTGGTCCACTACACCCTTCATTCCTTCAAAGCTCTCACTCTGGAGGGTAAACCCTTAAAAGGGGTTAGGGCACAGGGATGAGCCCTTCAGAATGGAACACAGCTACCCAACTATACATATACAACAAAATGATATATAATATTTAAATGTGTTTTATTTTAAACTCACTTTTCTGACTTCTGCTGAGTGTTTGATGTCTTGAATCTTCTTGATTCTGTCTTGGATCGTCTGCTGCACGTCTTTCTGTGTCTTCATCAGTTCAGTCTATAGAGAGAACAACACAGACTCGTTGATCATAACACAGATTAAACTTACAATATGTTTTCATAATGAGCTTTTATTTCACAACATGAAATAAAATCTTATTCCTTATTATATGAGCCTTTTAAAAGCAGTTTTTAGTAACTTCTACCTTCTTCTCCTCACTCTCTTCTTCTATAGGAACAGTGTTGTGGTTCTTGTGGTCTTTCACAGAGCAGATTGAACACACACATGTCTGATCATCTCTACAGAACAGCTCCAGAGGTCTTTCGTGTTTCTGACATATATAGTCCTCCAGATTACTCACAGGATCCATCAGTTTGTGTTTCTTCAAACCTGTCACTCTCAAATGATTCTCCAGATGAGTTTCACAGTAAGAGCTCTGACACACCAGACACGACTTCAGGGCTTTCAGCTTTCTTTCCTCACAGATGTCACACAGAACTTCAGTTGTTTTCTCAGGACTTTTCTTTTTACAGTGATCTACGAGCTCTCGGAGTGTGGTATTAATCTTGAGATCAGGTCTTTGCTTGAATGTTTCTTTACAGTATGGACAGCTGCAGGTCTGGCTGTTGTCCCAGCACTTATTCAGACAGGTCTTGCAGAAGTTGTGTCCACATGGAGTCGTGACTGGATCAGTGAACACGTCCAGACATATCGAGCACTGAATCTCTTCAGTCAGTGAACTAATGGAGGATGACATTGCTGGAAAGAGATTATTTAGGATCAGTGTGCATGTAAACTCCAGTAATGTATATAAAGAATCCCATGATGCAGCTCATAAAGCTGGTTGAATGTAAAGAGCGTCTAGAGACAAATATGTACAAGATCATGTACAGTCAGCTGGTCATTATTGCAAAATGAACCGAGACAAGCTGATCAGAACCCAAATATGAAGCTCATTACACGACCACTTGAATATATGAACAAGAAATATTAAGTTATGCTGAAAATATTTAATTATCTGCTGTACTCATGAAATATTAGTAAAAGTCATTCATAAACGTACTGTTTTTCTGGTTTATTGACTTACATGGAGGTTTCTGTTCAATACTCCGTCTCCTGGTTCCCCCTCGAGGGAACTCGCACTGCGTCGGTAACGACACTTTGGGGAATCCCCTCAGCGTAGCGCGTCTGAAGCATGAATGAAACTATCCCAATCCTGATTGGTGTTGCGTCATGACGTAACATGTGACGGCATACTCGGAAGCTACAAAGGGACGCCGGCACACAACAGAGTCAGCTTTTTTGCTCTTCAGCAAGTGCTCTGTGTCATTGTGTGTCTTATTTGGTGTTGTTTGTCACAAGCAATATATATTATCTTGGCGAGTGGACACACATCAGCTGTGTGTTCGTTGTTTGGGAGCGCAGCACGCCCAAACAGCTCTCGAGGGAGCTGCCTGTGTGGACTGTGAAGCACTGCCGATCAGAGTGCTGCGCTCCCGCCTGGCTGTGTTTGATGCGGCCAGGCTCGCGCACCCCGCGGTTCGGGTGGCTTAGATCGTGGGGCTCGCAGATGTATCTGTTAGGAGAGCTCGAGACTGCTGCGGCACATTCTCAGTTCTCGTCTGACAGTTCCGATCATCTCACCCGATGTTTGAGCTGTCTGATTCTGAGGAATTATTAGACGTGCTCAGCATCGAAGCGGGTGAAATTGCAGAGAGCTCGCCACTGCATTCACACGCACATGAGGAGCTGGTTGAAGTGTTGACTCCTGCTGTGGCCAAACTTAATATTAACTGGCCACAAGGAGGCAGGAAGTGCAAGTGAGCGCTTCCTGCAGCACAGGTCTCAGCCTCAACGCTGGGGTTTACCATTCTTTCCTGACTTCCACAATGAGTTGTGTAAGTCATGGATTAAACTGTACTCCGCGTGACTGTCCCTCCCCTGACGTTGCGTCATCCCTTAAAGCCCTGATACTGCCCACCAAACCTTGTTGTTATACATCAGTATTGGTGGGCAGGGCTTATATGGCGCTCTCGCCGAGCCGAAGGTCGATTTGAGGACCGTCCTTCAGGCAAGAAAGGCTTCGGGAAAGAGGTCCTCGCTTTCGCAGGGCCTCTGACGGTTGCCCCCCTTGCAATTGAGGTCGTTTCCACCTCGGAACCCTCAGGAAATCGATGTTGGAATCCCGCGGTCCAATACGCTTCGGGCCACATCGATTTCCTGCGAACGCACGCTGCAGTGTCCGCCCCTAAGGCTTGCGGCCAGGCAGCGAAAGCGTCCGCACATAGAAGATTGTTTTCGATCATTCCTGCCGGTATTCCGCTTCAGGGGATCGTAAACGATACTCGAAGAACACCCAAGGTCAGTCTCGAGAGGCTGATTCTCTTAGTAGATTATATCGGCACATGTCAATGCCTTCCGAATATATCTCCATGGGTCCTGCATATAGTGCAGACTGCAGTTCAGTTACCGCCCCCCGAAGTTCGATGGGGTGGTCTGGACTGCGGTGCACCCAGAGCAGGGTCGGGTGATGGAACAGGAAGTTCACTCCCTGTTGGTTAAGGAGGCCATAGAGCGTGTTCCTCCACCAGACAGGGAGTCCGGGTTC
Source organism: Schizothorax lantsangensis (assembly GCA_027422415.1). Taxonomy (NCBI): domain Eukaryota; kingdom Metazoa; phylum Chordata; class Actinopteri; order Cypriniformes; family Cyprinidae; genus Schizothorax; species Schizothorax lantsangensis. The sequence continues at coordinate 35,646,536 of CM049853.1, forward strand.
TACGGCCGGTACTTCATAGTTCCCAGGAAGGATGGGGGGTTGCGTCCAATTTTGGATCTGCGGCACTTGAATCGTTCTCTCAGGAGATTCAGGTTCAAGATGCTCACTATTCCTACCATCGTGAGTCAGATCAGATCCGAGGACTGGTTTGTCACGATAGGTCTGAAGGACGCAACTTCCATGTTTCCATCATTCCTTCTCACAGGAAGCGCCTGAGGTTCGCTTTCGGGAGGCGAAGCTTTCCAATATCGGGTTCTTCCGTTTGGCCAGGATAAAGCTAGGCCACGCTATCACTGTAAAGCAGTTCCAATGACTGCTGGGGCTCATGGCAGCTGTGTCCAACGTATTACCTTTTGGCCTTCTGTACATGAGACCCCTACAGGGGTGGTTAAAAACCAAGGAGTTTTCCTCGAGAGGGAACCCGTTCCATATGATCAGAGTCATGCGCCGATGCCTTCGTGCCCTGTCCATATGGAAGAGACCTTGGTTTCTGTCCCAAGGCCCAGTATTGGGAGTGTCATGTCGCCGAAAAGTCGTTTCGACAGACTCATCCCTTACGGGTTGGGGCACGGTTATGGATGGCCGCTTTGCAAGAGGTCTGTGGCAGGCCCAGCATTCCTCACGGCATGTAAATTGTCTGGAAAGGCTAGCGGTCTATAAGGCTCTGAGGAGCTTTCTCCCAGATCTCAGCGGTCACCATGTCCTAATACGAGCAGACAATATGTCAGTGGTCTCGTATTTGAACCATCAGGGGAGTCTGAGGTCGCGCCCTCTGTGCAGACTGGCGCACCAGATCCTCCTGTGATCCAAGGGGAAACTGTCGTCTCTCAGAGCGATGTATGTCCCCGGGGACCAGAATCGGGGAGCAGACTTCCTGTCAAGGGAGGGCTTGAGGCCCGGGGAATAGAGACTTTACCCCGAGGTGGTGAAGTGGATATGCGATATGGTTCGGGTATGGTTCTCAGACATCATGTCACTCCTGGCAGGTCAGCCATGGCAGATCCCTCTGAGGAGGGATCTGATGTCTCAGGCAGGGGGCACAATTTTTCACCCTCGGCCAGAGCTGTGGAAACTGTGGGTCTGGCCCCTGAGGGGGCGCGGTACCTAGAGGATGGCTTGTCGGCTGGAGTGATCGAGACCATACTCAGTTCTAGGGCTCCCTCCACAAGGAGATTGTACGGCTTAAAGTGGAATGTGTTTTCCACATGATGTAGAGAACGTGGGTTGGACCCGGTTAACTGCCCGGTGGCTTCAGTGCTGGAGTTCCTCCCAGATCGTTTCTCTGCTGGTCTTACCCCGTCCACACTGAAGGTGTACGTGGCTGCCATTGCGGCTTTCCACGCGCCTTTAGATGTTGGGCCTCTGGGGAGGCACCAGCTGGTCGTGCGTTTCCTCCATGGTGCATGGAGGATGAGGCCTGCGACTCGTTCCAGAGTCCCAACTTGGGATCTGGATGTGGTCCTTGAAGGGCTGTCACTTGCCCCCTTCGAAGCTCTCTAGTTGGCTACGGTAAAGAACCTGACGTTTAAGATGGTCTTCCTCCTAGCGATTACTTCGCTCAAGAGAGTGGGGGATCTCCAGGCCTTGGCTATCTCGCCGACTTGCCTGGAGTTTGCCCCTGGAGGAGTTAAGGCCATTTTACACCCTAAGCCTGGCTATGTGCCCAAGGTGCCATTTAATGTGGCACGGCCAGTGGTTCTTCAGGCCTTCCATCCTCCGCCTCATGTGTCGGCGGAAGAAGAGAGGCTTCATCTGCTCTGCCCAGTCAGAGCATTGAATATCTTATTCAGAAGTCTTCTCATTGGAGGAGGTCTGCGATGCGGCTGGGTGGTCCACCCCGCATACTTTTATCAGGTTTTATAGCCTGGACCTTCCCTCCACGTCGGGTGCACGAGTGCTCTCATCCTAAGTTGTGCCTGGTTCAGCTTCACACTAGGACAGGCATGTTTTGGGGTGGCATAGTGGGTATACGTTCCCCAAAGTGTCGTTACCGACGCAGTGCGAGTTCCCTCGAGGGGGAACGTCTCGGGTTATGACTGTAACCCTTGTTCCCCGAGAAGGGAACGAGACACTGCGTCTCTTTGCCACACCTCTCCATGCCTGGGAGCGGCTTGCTTCATCGCAAAAGCTGACTCTGTTGTGTGCCGGCGTCCCTTTGTAGCTTCCGAGTATGCCGTCACATGTTACGTCATGACGCAACACCAATCAGGATTGGGATAGTTTCATTCATGCTTCATTTCATCTACGCTGAGGGGATTCCCAAAAGTGTCGTTACCGACGCAGTGTCTCGTTCCCTTCTCAGGGAACAAGGGTTACAGTCGTAACCCGAGACGTTTTTCTTGCTTTTGTTGGTGTTGGTGAAGATTCTGCCATCGTTTTTATCTCTTAAAGACTTTTCAAGAAATATTATTTTGTATTATACAGTATAAGTTATTTTCTGTTTTTCAGACTTGAAACAATTTGACTCGTGACCATTTATTTAATATTTACATTAAAGTGTTTAAATCTCATGTAAGAAGTGATAGTGATGGAAACACAATCATTCATTTGAAACACAGCGAGTGAATCATAAACTCACTGAACAATCTGAACTATAACCTGCTGTTTAGATTAAAGACAGTACAAAGAACAAGTGATATATATTCCAACAAACATATAACAACATATCTCTTTATAGAAAATTAGACACATCTCTCCACAAAACACATTATATGGTCAAGACTCATTCTCATTCTGTTTAATATTAAAGTAATTTTCAGCTGCAATGAAGCAGGTTTGTGTTCAGTTTGTCTGCAGGTCATTTACTTCCTGTTTCTTTAGTCTTTATGTCGTGTGGCAAAATGACAGAAACAGCAAACTTTGATTTATAACCAATCAAATTACATTCTTTTAATACAATTCTGATACCATTTCAGTGCAGTAAACACCTAAAGAAGCTGAGTATTTGACGCTTAAACCTGCGTCTGTTCAATTTATTCCAGTCTGACATAAACCCTACTAAACCAGACCACTGCCTTTAGAAATATTAGTTCAGGAACATTTCAAATATATATTTTACTTACCTGTGAGTATCAGATGTGTCCACAAGTGCCTTTAAACAGCTAAATATTCTGTTGTTTATAGAGATTGATCGTTTCAGGCGTCCATATTGTTGCAGATTAAGTTTCACTTTCTCTTTCTCTGAGTCTCTCACTGAACTACAGTGATGTCAGAGCTCCTCCTGTATTTGTGTGTTGGTTCATGTGTGTCTGTTTGTACTGAGACTAATGTTTCTGATAAAGAGATTTCAGCAGACTTACTGCCTTGCTCACCATTATTGGCACCAATGAAGTTTAAGTATAATGTGAATATCTTATTAAATTAATCAAATTAAATTAATCAAAAATGAATCAAGCTTTTTCTATAGAGAACTTGTGTTTGATACAAAAGAGCACATAATAAACAACAATTTAAAACAAAAAAACAAGGGGAAAAACTTAAAGCTGTGACACTGGTATTGGCACCCTTTACTATAAATCAGTATGGAAATACATTTTTAAATCACCTGTGATAAATCACAAATGAGAATCAACTATGATAAATTGTCAGTGCCCATGTGACATAAATTAGATACTGAATGATGACTTCAGTGTTTTAAAAAGCCACATTACTCCCTGTTCCTTTGTCAAGGCTGTCTGAGGACATCAGAAGTGCTATTATTAGTAAACACAAGACCTCCAAAGGGTATAAGGCCATCTCCAAAAACCTTGGTATCCCTGTTTCAACAGTGCACAATGAAGATTGCCAAGCATGCTATCAAGAACCTCCCTGGACGTAGAGGAAAGAGGAAAATTGATGAGAGAACTCTTCGAAGGTTGGTGCGAATGGTGGAAAAAACACCACGTCTAACATCCAAAGTCCTGAAGGACAACCTGGAACAGTCTGGGGTCAAGGTTTCAATACGCCACACACTAAACCAAGCAGGGCTTCATGGGCGAAGGCCAAGACACCATTGTTGAAGAAAAGACATAAAAAGGAACGACTGATCTTTGCCAAAGAGTACCTGGACAAACCACAATCTTTCTGGGAAAATGTTCTGTGGGCAGATGAAACAAAAATGGAGCTTTTTGGCAATGCACACCAACAGTTTGTTTACAGACAACACAATGAAGCTTATAAGGAAAAGAACACCCTACCAACAGTTAAACATGGTGGAGGATCCATAATGCTGTGGGGCTGCTTTGCCTTGACCGTATCACAGGTCTCATGAAATCAGAGAATTACCAAGAGATTTTAGAGCGAAATGTCCTACACTCTAAAAAAATATGGTTCTTTAAAGCGGTCATATAATGCTATATCCACTTTTACAAGTTGATTGTACTGAGATGTGTGTTGGCAGTGCCTGTACACAACCATCCTATAATGATAAAAATCCATCCAGTGTTTTTTTTTAATCTCCTAATATGTTTTCCCCTGTCTCAAATCGAGCTGTTCGTCTTGTGACGTCACAAGATCGGAGGCCCCTCCCACGATTGTTTGATTGACAGCAGTGTTTCAGCACAGACTGCACTGGTGTCTTACCTCAGACCCGCCCTGAGTGAGCTGTCGTCAGTTGTTTCACCAGCAGATGTAGACAAGAATGACTCCTAAGCGACTGAGGTGTTTGTTGTTGGATGTAATAACAATGGGATTTTTTTTAAATCACCAATCAATTTTTAGGTTTCAGGATTTTTTTTTGATATACCATTTTGTTTTATGCAATATGTGTGTAAAAATGTCCATAAACTGGTTTTCCCGTTAAACACACTGTATCTAATTTGCATATTAATGTGTTGCTGTTGGGACAGCATGTCGAAAAAATAATGGGAGTAATAATTGGCCAGATTTTCATAATATCTAATATTTCATAAAATTGATATATAATTTATTTTCCTATTCAATTGTTATGTCTCCCAAAATGCGTAATAAACATGCTTTTAGTCCTGGACGTGTATGAAATTATGTCCTGTTTCATAACAGCAAGTCATATTTGAATTTGAAAACCCATAACATTTTCCTGAAATGTTGCTTAATGACAAACAATTTGAAAATTATTCATATTTAAATGACAATTACAAAATATAATCATATTCATAAGGATGCAAAATTTTTCACAATTAAATTTATCCATATTTAAAGACCTAGTAGAGTGTGTGGTTATGATGAAACATCTAATAATTTAATATCTCTATAAAGCCCTTTTGTAAATATTCATTACATATAATGAATGTAAAACTGTGACATTACAATATATGTCCTCATATGAGGCAAAAACTCCATAGCTGGGTCTCAGGAGGATATAAAAGCTAAAATTGTTATAATACTTTTTTGTATACTTTTTAATTCCTTTGTTTGACAGTTTATCTGCTTATTAGACAAAACTGTTAAACTGTGACGGCAAACAATGAAGAGAGAGAATGAGTGCTTTCTGAGTATTTCTGCCTTGTTTTATAATATATATATATATATATCTACAAGTTCTGGAATTAAGATGCATTTACTTAACAAGTAAAATTACTTATTTTGTCTTGTTTTCTGAAAATATTATCCAAATTTTGTTCGTTTTTGCTTAAAACAATCAAAAATAATAAAATAATAAAAATAATCTTAATTCAAAGGCTAAACAAGATTATTTTTCTTACCCCATTGGCAGATATTTTTACTTGTTTAAAGCAAAAACTAACAAAATGTTGATAATTTTTTCAAAAATCAAGACGTAATATCTTGAGTAATTTTACTTGTCAAGTAAACGCATCTTAATGCCAGAATTTGTAGATATTTATACTAGAAAACAAGACAAAATACTAAGAAAGTAAATCTTTTTTTGCAGTGTGTGTGATCAGGTGCTGTCAAAATAAAAGTCCCGTTTCGAACACATCGGCCGATGCGGATATTTGAAAAATGTCAAATATCGGCCGATATATCGGCCTTGGCAATATATCGGTCAACCTACTAATTATTTCTGCCATTACTATAAACATTTCTGATTAAATCGGTAGAACGCGGTTAGCGCTAGGGTTGCAAAGGGGTGGAATATTTCCGGTAAATTTCTGTAAGTAAGTTGGTAAGATTCCCAAAAATCCTGGAAAGTTTCCAAAATTACTGGAATGTTTCTGAAATTGACCACCTTTTTGCATCCCTAGTTAGCGCTGTGTAACTCTAGCACAGATCTCGTGGAGACTCTCCCTGCTGGCCGGCGGACCGCTGACGGACGTCACGTAACCCGGATAGCGGTCAAAGAACTCCGGAGCCGGACAGCTGAGGCTCATCTCCGCTTCATCAGCCGAAGAGACGAGCGGAATCAGCTTAGCATGAGCGTAATCGATCTCAAAGCCTTCAAAAATAAGCCCCACCCCCCAGGCGCCAAGCCCCGCCTCCAGAAGCCGGGACACCTTCCGGGAGGCCAGTGAAAGTAGCCGATAATCGCCCTCCTCCAGCCGGAAGATGTCACTGGAGAGGGGCTTCCGCGGGACCAGAACGGTCAGTCCGGGTGTGTTCGGGAACGGCGTGAGGAAGGCCACATGCTCTTCATCTTCCCAAACTCTCCACTGCTTCTCTTCTCCGCGCACGATGCGTGGGAATAGCCCGGAGTCGGACGGATCGCCTAGGAAGGTGTAGTTGGGCGCTGCGTTCGGGTCCTGAATTCTGCTCCTGATTGCCTCCAGATCCGCATCCGTCCAGCGCGGCCCGCTCTTGGAGCTGACGTATCCGGGATCGCACGCCTGGAAATCCTCCTGCGCAGCGAGGTGAGGCTTCCACTCCGACTTCAGGCCATGGAGCGGCACCACGTGGAGCTCGGCGCCGGCCCGTTTGTGCGGAGTATGGACCAGAGCGCAGCGCTGCACCGCCAGACTCTCACAAAGCAGGTGCGCCACTGATCTCGCTCCCAGGAGCAGATGCAGAAATGCATCCTCAGGTAAGTGGAAGAGGCTGGCGGTGCTGCTGAAGCTCTTGTGGGTGACGACAGCGACCCCTGGAGTCCACGGGGAGGAGTGCAGATACGCCAACAGCTCCGGCGTCTCCCAGATCACAGTCCGGTCCGGGAGTCCAGACACCGACAATGACATTCTGGGAGTGAAAGGAAGGAGGAGGCGGATATTAAACCTCTTAACTATCACTCGTCCCCTCAGAGGGACACTTAAAGGGACAGTTCACCCAAAAATTAAAATTCAGTCATCATTTACTCATCCTCAAGTAGATCCAAACCTGTATGAATGTGTTTGTTCTGAACACAAAGGAAGATATTCTGAAGAATGAGGGAAACCGCAGTATTTTTCTCCTACTATTGAAGTCAATGGTGCCCCAAAACAGCCTGATTACAAACTTTCTTCAGAATATCTTCCTTTGTGTTCAAAACAAACACATTCATACAGGTTTGGATCTACTTGAGGATGAGTAAATGATGACTGAATTTTAATTTTTGGGTGAACTGTCCCTTTAAGACTGCTTCACTGAATTACATATAAATCATGACAAACTATATGTGACCCTGGAGCACAAAACCAGTCATGAGGGTCAATTTTGTGAAATTGAGATTTATGCATCATCTGAAAGCTGGATAAATAATCTTTCCATTGATGTATGGTTTGTTATGATAGGACAATATTTGTAAATCTGGAATCTGAGGGTGCAAAAAAATCTAAATATTGAGAAAATCACCTTTAAAGTTGTTCAAATGAAGTTCTTAGCAATGCATATTACTAATCAAAAATTAAGTTTTGATATATTTACGGTAGGAAATTTACTAAATATCTTAATGGAACATGATTTAATATCCTAATAATTTTTGTCATAAAAGAAAAATGGATAATTTTGACCCATACAATGTATTGTTGTCTATTGCTACAAATATACCTGTGTTACTTATGACTGCTTTTGTGCTGCAGGCTCACATATATATTATTGGAAAGCTCCTAAATAGATGTTTTAAAACAGTTTTTTTTTTTTATTAAAAATGATGTACAGTAAGACACAGATGACAACATTCTGCGAATGAAAGAAAGGAGGCGGCGGATATTAAAGAAACAGCATGATTATATCATCTTATTCTAACCATTAGTAAATGTTATGTGTCTTGCTTCCGATCTCATTCACTTCCAGCTATTTTTAGCTGTACAGCTCGTTTGCTGCTTTGTATTGCAAATTGGTGTCTTACCTTATTATTTTAATGCATTATCTTAATTATGAACACACTGGTTTGTAATGCAAACATTTGCTTTAATGACTAATGAACCAGAAGTCTTGTTAATTTATATATAAGGTGGATACTGTTGAAAATCTACAGGTTTAATTGTATTTATTTACACTTGAAATGTCTTCTTTTGGCATCCACAGGATAAAGACAGGTTTTGAACAGCATAAATATGAGTAAATTATTGCAGAAAGATCACTTCTGCTCGAATTATGACTTTAATACACTAGTGTTCAAACATTTGGGGTCGGTAGTGTTTTTAATAGTCTTTTAAAGAAGTCTCATCTGCTCACCTGAGCTGCATTTATCTGATCAAAAATACAGTAAAAATTGCAAAATATTATTCTAATGTAAAACAGCTGTTTCTATGTGAATATGTGTTAAGCTGTAATTTATTTCTGTGATCAAAGCTGTATTTTCAGCATCATTACTGCAGTCTTCAGTGTCACATGATCTTCAGAAATCATTATAATATTCCGATTTACTGCTTAAGAATAATTTAATTTAATTGATTTTACTTTATTTTATTAACCATTTGAGTGAGTGTTGAAAGAGTTAATATTTTTGTGGAAACCATGAAGCATTTTATTTTTCAGGATTTTAGTGATTCATTTATAGTTCAAAAGAACAGCATTTATTTAAAAAAATACAGTAAAATGTGAAATATTATTCTAATTTAAAATATCCAATTTAAGACATGAATATGAGGATCATACAAACACTAAATAGCGTTCAGATTGGATATAAAGGCTCATCTGCTCACAGAGGCTGCATTAATTTGATCAAAAATACAGTAAAAATTGCTAAATATTATTAGAATGTAAAACAGCTGTTTCTATGTGAATATGTGTTAAGCTGTAATTTATTTCTGTGATCAAATCTGTATTTTCAGCATCATTACTGCAGTCTTCAGTGTCACGTGATCTTCAGAAATCATAATAATATGCTGCTCAAGAAACATTTATGATTATTATAGTTTATGTTGAGACTGTG
>CM049853.1:35660737-35670737 GCA_027422415.1 Schizothorax lantsangensis
AACTATAAAAGTTTTGATTCTAAAAGACTGTAATATGACACCGCCGCCAAGGGGGAGGAGCCTAAAACATTTTAAAGTACCATTTCTATAGTAACGCAATGTTTGATGTCAAAATGGTTTCACATGATGAATTTAGAGATTTTAATCTTTCAAATGGTATATAACTTATGATTGCTAAAACATGTGATGTGATAAAGACTTTGTGTGACAAAGCTCAGACTCCTGTTATGATGTACATTCATCACTCTTGTCATATATTAATCTATTATTGTTACTACATAATTTGTAACAACAAAAAATGGTACAACATCTATTTAGGAGTCTTAGACCTTTCCAATGATATATAGCTTGTCATGATTACATTAGGAGTTAATTGTAATATAGTGAAGTAAACTTAGGCCTCTAAGTGGTCTCTGAAAGCCAATGTGCAGCAACACACTCTAAAGTGTTATTTTAGCATCACTCGGATACTATTTGTAGCTTTAAACTAATATTTTGGATTAATTTGTGTTTATATTTTCTGTTTTCATCTTAATTTTAGATTTAGTTAGCCATTTTTGTTTAGTTTCTCTCAATATAGTACATTAACTTTTCAGTTCTAGTCTTAATTTAGTAAAATTATAATTTTTTTCTTCAAGTAATGAAAATGTTTATGTTTTAATGTTATTTTTATTATCAGTTATTACAATAATTTTGATTCCGTTCAATATTCGCCTACAAAATACCAGTAAAGCTATGAAAAAGTGTTATAGTGCGTTTGGTTTTACTAATAGGTTATTTTATAATCAAGACACTTTAGTTCTTCTCAGTATTTTTAGTGGTTTTATTATTTCCACTTTAATTTTTAAGTTTTAATAATTTAGTCAAGCTTTTGACAATTTTTATTATTATTTTTAAATATGCCTATACACTTATAATTGCTTTTTCAGTTTGGTTTAGTTATTTTAGTACATCAAGTTACACTAAAATACAAAAAAATAAATTTATTAATTTAATAATTATAATTGTTAAATGTTCCATGAAGATATTTTGTACATTTTCTACCGTAAATATATCAAAACTTAATTTTTGATTAGTAATATGCATTGCTAAGAACTTCATTTGAACAACTTTAAAGGTGATTTTCTCAATATTTAGATTTTTTTGCACCCTCAGATTCCAGATTTACAAATATTGTCCAATCATAACAAACCATACATCAATGGAAAGATTATTTATTCAGCTTTCATATGATGTATAAATCTCAATTTCACAAAATAGACCCTTATGACTGGTTTTGTGCTCCAGGGTCACATATAAATGTTATTTTTTTTTATTTTACACTTTTGATTAACTTTAATAATCATGAACCCATTCAATTGACCCACACCAAAAGCAACCACAACACTGACCAAGGCCATTATTATTATGTTTTTTGCATGAGTGTGATGCATTGTGTTTCCAGAGCAAGCGGTTCAGTGTGTAAAGCGTCACCTTTGCTCTGCTCGGGCTCCGTTTGCACAGTGAGCAGATCAGACGGCCAGGAGAGCGACAGCAGCTCGGACTTGCACCCTACAGAAGCGGGACGAGAGGGAGAGAGGAGAGAGAAAGAGGAAGATTCAGCGTAGGAGGAGGAGAGGGGCGACGACGACCCCTCCGACAGAGCGCTCTCCTCATCTTCGTCCAGAAGGGGCCCAAAGGGGTCAGCCATCAGAGACGAGGGCCCCAGGAACAGGGCCCCCACGTCCTCCAGACTCATCTGAGACACCACGGACATGGCAGACGGTCGGAGCGGAGCGGGACAGGGGTTCTGGAGAGCTGGTGAACGGTGTGGATATGCTGTCTACAGCAGCAGAGCTGTGGGTGGATGCCACAAGGGACCTGAAAGAAACCAGACGAGTTACAGAAACAGACGCTCACATCTGACTGAGGAACAAGTGGAAATTAAACTTTTCAAGTGACTGATGTTTTGAAACGTAAACTAACTGGGGCTGGAAATTCTAATTGATTAATCAACAATTCTAATATTATTAATTTTAAAAATGGACATTCACAGGGTTAATTTAACTCAGGCATAATCATACTCCTACGCATATTCTATTACAGTGTTATGAAAAATCACACTTTTATTTTTTGGAAGAGGAACCAGTTCTCTAAACCAACTTAACTGGAGCTGGACATTCTAAGATTCTGTTTCATCAACAATTCTTATAATATTATGATTTTATTTATTAATTTAAAAAAATGGAAATGCATTCACAAGGTTCAGTTACTCAGACACTCCTATGCAAATACTATTATGAAATAGTTTTTTAGAACAAAGAGGAACCAGTTCTTGATTCCCAACCCTTGCTGGAGGGTAAGTTTAACATTTAATTCACTTCCTTGCACTGGATAACCAGTTGTGATTACCAGCAGCATAAACCAGTTTATCCAGTCTCTAAACACCTAAAGGCGTTCCGACCAACCAAACTAGATGCCATCTGGGAGGAACTCGAGCTGCCTAACCACACATTCACTTCCCCATCACTAATATTTACCAACCTAAACACCTCCTCCTAGTAACTATTATTAACTCATCTACTAGTTCCCCTCTAGGCAGGACTTTCCCCGCCCTTCCCGATAACATTTCCTAATATGGTCATGAGTACGGAAAGCCCCGCCCACTGGTTCCTGCGCGAGGTGATGTGTCCCTGACGACCTCGCGCCATTTCCAGCGCGAGGGAGCGCGCGCGCGCCATTTTGAGGCGCCACGTTGCTGCTTCGCGACAAAACCCGAGTGTTTATTTTATGGATTAGCGCGTGTCAGTCGGTCAAATGACGACGAAAGAATCAAAACAAACGGAGATCGTTTGAAAACACTTTACACGGCGACATTGTGAAACTGCTAAACGCCAAACTAGGCTAGTTATAAGTTACTAACAATTTCAAAAACGCAATTATTATACACCAAGTCAAATACTGAGAGATACTTACGCCATTTTGCCAAATAGAGCCAGTGCACTTGACCGTTGCACTGCCGGATTCGCCGCTGCGATTGTTGCCGTTGCTAGCCGCTACACAGCCATGATTCCCGCGGGAGCGCTGCGTGTGGAGAGACTAGAGCACGGGAGAGAGAAAACAGAGCAACGGCCGCGCTTCCGCTTATATACGCGCGCATCACACCCACACAGTGCGCTTCCGCCGTGCCCCGTCTGCGCGTATCACTCCGCCAATGCCTGCTTGCTGATTGGCCTCTGCGCCTGGCAACAAATAGTACCTAAACATTTACGTTCTCACGGGATGTTGGTCACGCGCGCGGAGCTCAGACACGAAATTACATTAAAACATTAGATAGTCCGAATAAATGACAGATTTTAAGAGCGATACACGTTTAGATTTTATTGACAAGCGAAGTTTATGCTAAGTTAAAGTAATTCCTAATTCTCTTAGCTGTGCATTTATTGAATGAACACTGTGCTACGTCTACTAATTGCACTGTATTCTATGTACAATCATTTTCTACTCTTAACTGTTTTAATTCATTTTAAATCAAATTTTATATCATTTCCTTGTTTTTATTGTTGCGATCATTATTATGTTTAATTCCTTTTTTTTATTATTATTTTTATTTAAAAATAATATTTTTTATAAATAAAAAATATTTATTTTTTATTTTTTAATAAAATATTTTTTATTTAAAATATTTTGGGTGAATTAAAAAAATTATAATAATCACATCAAAATGATATCAAATGTATTTAAAAATAATTTAAAACATTTAAGAATAGAAAATGATTATACATAGTGCAATTAGTTAGGACATAGCACAGTGCTCATTCAGTAAATGCACAGCTAAACAGATGAGTTGAGTCTGGATTTAAATGTGGCTAATGTTTTAGCACATCTGATCTCTTCTGGAAGCTGGTTCCAGCTGCGGGCGGCATAATAGCTAAAAGCGGATCCCCTTGTTTTGTGTAAACCTTGGTGTTTCTAACTGACTCGATCCTAATGATCTGAGCCAGGGCCGTTGCTAGTGGGGTGAAAGGTGGTGACAATTCTAGGGGCCCCCACAAAATCCAGGAATTTTACTATATAGTTAACTGAGATATTATGAAAACCACAAAAAAAAGCATGCAATTTGGTTCCATGCTTGTATATTGTACAGTATATGATATGTGTGTGTGTGGGGGGCCCACATCAATATTGTTTCAGGGGGCCCCCAATCCTCTAGCTACGGCCCTGATCTGAGCGGTCTGTTAGGTTTATATTCAGTGAGCATATCTGTAATGTATTTAGGTCCTAGGCCATTGAGTGACTTATAAACGAGTAAAAGTGCTTTAAAATCAATCCTAAATGTAACTAAGCCAGTGTAAGGTTCTGAGGACTCAGATGTTCTGGTTCTAGTCAGAATCATGGATGAGCTGAAGCTGTCTAATGGTCTTCTATGGAAGGAGACCATTACAATAATCCACCCTGCTGGTGATGAACAAGTTTCTCCAAGTCTTGACTGGAAACAAAACATCTAATTCTTGCAATGTTTGTGAGATGATAGTATGCTGATTTAGTCACATGACTACTAAACTAAGGTCTGTCTCCAGAATCACCCCAAGATTCTTGATTTGATTTTTAGTTGTTTGACCCCTAGAGTCAAGGTATGCATTCACCTTGAGAACTTCATCTTTGTTTCCAAATGCAATGACTTCAGTTTTCTCCTTGTTTAGCTGAAGAAAGTTCTGGCACATCCAACTGTTAATTTCATCAATGCTTTGGCAGAGGGAGTCAATTGGGCTGTAGTCATTTGGAGATAAGGCTAGGTAGATCTGGGTATCATCAGCATAGCTGTGATGTGTTTAGTGGGTGTCAAGTGATCCTCACTGTTTTGAGGTACTACATGTGCAGAACTCTCCCACTTGAAAAAGATACCACACTACAAGAAGCTTTCAACTGGATTTCTTTCACTCATTGACCACACTTTTGCTCTTCTTTTCCCTTCTTTATTTTGAAAGTTCGATGCAATGAGTCAATTAGTCAGGTGAAAAACCTTTAAACAGAAATACACCACTTTAAGAGCAAGCGCAAGTAGATACAATCAAGCAAACACAACACCATAAAACAGTAATGTAACCACAGCAGATATTTGAACATTTATGCAGTAAATACACTGTTTTAACTTTAATAATCTTAAACATTTAATGATTTTAAACAGATTTTAATCTAAACACATTTTAAATATATATAAAACAAATCACTGCCAAATTTTTTAATCTATTAAACAAACCAATCATATTGAAATATGATATAACCAAAATCCAATTTCAAAAAGAAACATATAAAAGCTCACCGGCTACATCTCCATTGATTGTAGTGCTTAATTCTACACAAAAGAGTTCACTTTTTTAGCATATACAGGCAAAACAGGAGCGGTGCAAGGATTGAGCCTTGTGGGACTCCGCATGTCACGGACGTCCACTTAGACTTATGCTCTCCTATACTCACATAATAACCTCTCCGTTATAAGTATGACCTGAACCATTTGAGTACCATCCCAGAAAGCCCAGAAACCCAGTTTTCCAGTCTCTCTAGAAGTATGTTATTATCTTAATTTATTATCTTAATAAGCGCGGTCTCTGTGCTGTGATGCGCTCGGAAAGATTGAAAATCGTCCAGGTATCCATTTGAGTTTAAGTAGTTGTTCAGCTGATTAAAAACTACCTTTTCAATAATCTTACCTATGAAAGGAAGATTTGATATAAATATAAATAAATATATTTATTTTTTAGATATAAATAAACTTGCCTTTCCTTGTCTTACGATATGATTATTCATGAAGAATGCAGTGTTAAATACACATGAAATGCTCTAAATATGCTAGTACTTAAAGAAAATATTTGTATTATTATTATTTTGACACTTTTGCAAAGGTACAACACAAGAATGCATGCCTAGTAAAACAGAGAAACTGATTATGACCTCTAGTGAATATTAATGAAGCGACAACCCTTTCGTTTGTCCTTCTTCTGCTTGTATGATCTGATTACTCATTATGGAATAGAGAAAGAATGGCTACACATGAAATGCTCAAAATATTCTAGTGATTAAGCAAGCAATTCAATCTCAGGAACATCTTTCTATTATTTTGACATTTGCAAAGGTTCACAGAATACATGCCTACACAAGAGTACGCAAAGTTATAAGAAAGTGACAACAAGCGAAGCAACAATCCTTTCATTCACCATATGTTATATCCCTTCTGAGAGCAGTTTCTCTCTCATGTCCATCAGCTCTGTCCGGCCGGCCTCGATCTGTCCTGCCACCTCGCGGATCTGCTGGGCAAACCTGGTCTTTGACTCTTTCTTGAGTTTCTGTGAATCTTCTTGGGTGAAGAAAAGATCCATGCCGCGGGCAAAGCCCTCAATCATGCCCGAGGACCTGCTCATCACGCTCAGCGCCGTCGACGTTCCGTCTACTATCTTGACCAGCCGTGCAATCTTTGCCGATTTCACATTCACGCGCTCCAGCGTCAGCAGGTCATATTCTCTGAGTTTCCCCATCTCTGTGTTAATGTTGTTTAAGTAACCCTCAATGTCCTTCATCTCACTTTGGTACTCCTTCAAGATCATCTCCACCTTCTTCCTGACCTGGTTGTTCTTGACTTTGTTGGTGATGGCGGCCGAGGCCCCGGTGACCCCGCCAGCGGCCGCGACCCCGACCCCGAGCGCCGTGATGGCCAGAGACGCTCCCAGGGTCACGGGGGACAGGAGGATCCCGGCCACGGCCGCCGCGCCGCCCACCGCTCCCGTGGCTCCTCCGGTGATGCTGGCGATCCTCACGCCTTTGTGTGTCTTATCCACGACACCAGCCACCTCCTGCAGCTCAGCATGCTGTCTTTCTAGAGCACTTTCACAACTCAGCAGATGAGAAACAAAGACCTGAAGAGCGTTTGTGAAGCTTTCACTTGTGTGCATGAAAGACCTGCAGAGACAAAAGACAAATATGACCCTGGAGCACAAAACCAGTCTTAACCAATTTTTCGAAATTGAGATTTATACATCATCTGAAAGCTGAATAAATAGCTTTCCATTGATGTGTGGTTTGTTATGATAGGATAATATTTGTAAATCTGGAATCTGAGGGTGCAAAAAAATCTAAATATTGAGAAAATCACCTTTAAAGTTGTTCAAATGAAGTTCTTAGCAATGTATATTACTAATCAAAAATTAAGTTTTGATATATTTACGGTAGGAAATTTACAAAATATCTTCATGGAGCATGATCTTAATATACTAATGATTTTTGGCATAAAAGAAAAATGGATAATTTTGACTCATACAATGTATTGTTGTCTATTGCTACAAATATACCTGTGTTACTTATGACTGCTTTTGTGCTGCAGGGACACAATATGAGTGTTGCAGCAGAAATTAAGCATGTTCTCATCCTACTGTTGGAACAGATGGCGAATGAATCAGTCAATACCACATTTTGTATATACACAGTGGTGGCCAAAATGATTAGAACAACAGCTAAAAATGGTTTTAAGTCAGTTATTTCTATTTTTTGCTGGAGTGTGTCAGTAGGAAATATCTCCAAACATTCATTTAGCTATTAATTGTAATAATCCAGTGAGATTTTTGAGATCTGATCTGATCATCATCCAGTCTGTCTTTGCAGGAGCTTTCTTGAAGCGTCTTGGAGATGAATTGCTTGTTGTATTCCTCAATTGTAAGCTGCTTTGTATAAAAGCGTCTGGTAAATGAATAAATGTAAATGTCTTTTTGGAGACTCCAGTGTCCTTTTTTGAAAAGACATCTAAATTAGCTTTGCAGAAAATACAGTTTTGTGAGAATCACCCTTCAATCTTTTGTTTTTCTTTGCTGAATATAGTAAATAATGACAAAATGAATGGTACATGCTTAATTTCATGATAAGTGTGCAATTAATCGCGATTAATCACTCAAAAAGGGTGTGATTAATCCAATTAAAATAATCGACTGACACTCAAACACACACATACAGTATATATATATATACTGTATATTTATTTATATCTCCGTGGCTTCACTTTACCTGAAGTCTGAATCTGAAATCACTGTAGATTCTCCTGAAGTAAATAAAAACAATTTGTTTCAATGTCTTAGTAACAGAAAGTGTGGACATTTAAAAAAATGATGCGTACTTTTCAAGTTACAGGAAGAAAGAGAAAATAATTCAGCCTTAATTATTATTTTAATGTCTATTGGAAAACAAAGCAGGTACTAGAAGGTTAAAAATAGCTGATTACAAGTTCTTCATCGTGAGCTCGTAAATAATAGACAAAGACATTAAAATAAAGGTGATACAATGTTGCATTAAGTATTCTGTGTAATTTGTGTCTTACTGGAAATGTTTCCCTTCCGAAAGCATTTCTTGTCCTGATGGAAAGAGAGCAAAGCTTCAGTCTTTATTATTCAGATATAGTGACTCCAACAAGTATTTGGACACTTGTCACACTTAAAAATACTAAATATCAAATCGAGTGTCATTTATTAATTTTTTAGAAATGCAGGCAGAGGTTTGTGCTTAGTTAGTGGATGATGTTGCTAGTTAATGTGAATCTCTACACCAGAGCTGACTTCATAAATCCAATAAAAACACCAGCTGATTCAAAAAGACCCTGCAGTACAGACACTTGATCTGTGACTGAAGTGAACAAATATCTTTTCTAAAGGTTTCTCAGACTGTTAGAATCATAAGGACATAAGGACCACAGCCATATCACCCTGCAGCCCAAGACTGGTTGCCCACTGAAGCTAAGCAGGGTTGAGCTGGTCAGTACCTGGATGGGAGACCTCCTGGGAAAACTAGGTTGCTGCTGGAAGAGGTGTTAGTGAGGCCAGCAGGGGGTGCTCACCCTGTGGTCTGTGTGGGTCCTAACGCCCCAGTATAGTGACGGGGACACTATACTGTCAAAAGAGCACCGTCTTTCGGATGAGACGTTAAACCGAGGTCCTGACTCTCTGTGGTCATTAAAAATCCCATGACACTCATCGTAAAGACTAGGGGTGTAACCCCGGTGTCCTGGCCAAATTCCCTCCACTAGCCTTTGTCAATCATGGCCTCCTAATAATCCCCATCCACTTGATTGGCTCTATCTCTCTCCTCTCCACCTGTAGCTGGTGTGTGGTGAGCGCACTGGCGCCGTTGTCCTGTGGCTGCCGTCGCATCATCCAAGTGGATGCTGCACACTGGTGGTGGTTGAAGAGAGACCCCTTCATATGATTGTAAAGCGCTTTGGGTGTACAACAATACACAATAAAGCGCTATATAAATGCCTCAAATAAATGTTTCAGGAAGGTAAATCACACACAGACAGAGTTCATACCTGCGGCTCGTTGCTCTGAAGCTGTTTAGCCAAACAATCCTGCAGAGCTGCCATGGCTAGGATATTCTTCTGCATTTTGAGACGATGTTCCTCGGAGCATCGTGACATGAGCTCACAAGGTTTTCCGGGTTTAGCGCTCGGATGTGAAACACGTTTCTCATTCAGATTCTCTGTCTTCAATCACATGGAGAAAAACACACAAGAACACTTTTGAAGACATCTCAATGATGCACAAGAAACTCAGCTATTATGGAAGTGATGTTTATTTCTTTCATGTCTGAGGTGCTTTACCTCGGTCTCTGGCTGTTCTCCACCGGAGCAGTCCAGTCCGGTCCGATACGGTCCAGGATCCAGCAGGGGGCGCTCTACTTTCTCAGTAACCTCATTCATCCCCACCAACTGCAACCAGAACCAGTGTTGTGGGTAACGCATTACAAGTAACGTGAGTTACGTAATCAGATTACTCTTTTCAAGTAACTAGTAAAGTAACACATTACTTTTTAATTCAGAAGGAAATATCTGAGTTACTTTTTCAAATAAGTAACAGTTACATTGTTTCTCATGTATTGAGTGACAGCTCTGGTGTTGCCATGGTGACAGAAATCAGAGCGTTGTGTGTGAACATGATCTTACTGTAGTTCTAGACTAAATATCGACACGATCTTACTGTAGTTCTAG
>CM049853.1:35678237-35685737 GCA_027422415.1 Schizothorax lantsangensis
AGCTCTCCGAGCCCTTCTTCAGCCTCTGTGCGTCGTCTTTAGTGAAGTACGAATCCAGATCGGCGGCGAACGCCTGGACGATGCGAGTGTTTTCGCTCAGAGCGTCGATGACGTCGGAGTTTCCGAGCCGCTCCGCCAGCTTCAGCACATCTGTGGCGTCGGCCACGAGCTCCGGTCTCCTCAGACGCTTCACCTCGCCGATGATGAACTTCAGACACTCCTCCACGTCCTCCATCTGCTCCGGAGGATCTTCTCCACCTTCCTCCGGTCCTGAGTCTTTCTTGCTGATGGCGGCTGACGCTCCGGTGACGCCTCCGGCCGCCGCCACACCGACGCCGATCCCCGTCACGGCCAGCGAGGCTCCGAGGGTCGCCGGCGCCAGAGCGATGCCCGCCACTATGGCCGCGGTTCCGATGGCCCCGTGGTGCCGCCCGTGATGCGCGTTTTCTTCAGCGTCTTGTCCAGTTCGTCGGCGATGCAGTTGAGCTGGGTGATGAAGTTCATCATGCTGGTGCAACAGAACGTGCTGGTAGAGCTGAACTCCCGACCGGATCCGCTGAACCCGTCTGGAAGAGAAACAGACGGACACTGAAGCGGCTGCGTTTGACAGAATAAAGTGTTCAGGTTACCTGCTCTGATCCTCCTGCTGCTCATGATCACAGAGATCATCCCAACCTACAAGACAAACACATCCACATCATCCAGACAAGAAAAGAATAAAAAGTATTGCATTACTAGTTACGTGAAAAAGTCATCTGATTATGTAACATCTAGGTTAGGTTTCCTCTGAAGGAGGGAACGGAGACATCACCTCGATACCGATGAAATGGTAATCTCGCTAGAGAGACCAATCTACTTCGAGTGTAAACTAAACGAGCCAATGCACATTGGCATGCGATGATTGCTCAGCGGTGGTACAGCAGCTGTGGCGAGGGGACGTGACATCTCCGTTCCCTCCTTCAGGGAACGAGGGTTACTGCCTGACGCTCCCTTTCAGTCGGTCAGCTGGCAGTGAGCGGTTTATGGAGAGGCAAACAGGTCTACCTGAGCCGCTCCGAAACGTTTCCAAATCAGCTGGACTGTCTGGGGATGGAGTGTCTATTCTTTTAGGAGCGCTGCTCGTGACAGCTCGTCGGCCTCTCGGTTAAGCAGACCCAGCATGAACCAACCTCAGATGCTTCTGACTCCAGAGGAGGAGGTGGCGCAAGAGTTGTGACAGAAGCGCAGACCACCTGATGTACGCAGTGTTGTCTGTACGGACCAGTACGTGCTTGCCTCTTAAGTGCCCTTTGAGACGGTTCAAGGCAAGGCGCTCTGCTAACAACTCTAGGCAATTGATATGCCACTGCAGTTGGAGGGCATGTCCACACCCCCGAGACTGCTTGCCCATTGTACGTGGCACCCCAGCCGGTGGTGGAAGCATCCGTGTGTGCCACAGCATGCCTAGAGACCTGTTCTAGGGGTACTCCTGCCCGAAGAAACGCAAGGTCTGACCACGGGGTGAAGGTTTGGTGGCAGGCCGGTGTGACTTGGACCCGGTGAGTGCTGTGCTGCCACGCCCGCCATGGAGCCAGTGCTGAAGCGGTCTCATACGGAGCAGCCCCAGTGGCGAGACTGCCGCTGAAGCTGCCATATGCCCCAGGAGCCTCTGAAAATGTTTCAGTGGGACCGCTATCCAGCCTTTGAATGCATTCAAGCAGTTCAACACCGTCTGAGCACATTCCTCTGTGAGGTGTGCTGTCTGTTCGACCGAATCCAACTCTATACCAAGAAAAGAGATCCTCTGCGTCAAAGAGAGTTTGCTCTTATTCCCAGCTGACCCAACCAGATCCCTGTGATCGCACAACTGATCCCGAGACTGTGCTAGTATAAGCCAGTCGTTGATATAGTTGAAGATGCGAACGCCCTGCTCCCTCAGGGGAACAAGAGCCGCCTCAGCAACTCTCGTGAAGACACGGGGGGACAGGAATAGCCTGAAGGGCAGGACCTTATACAGAAATGCTCGTCCTACGAACGCGAACCGCAGAAATGGTCTTCATCGAGACATATTTATATTCATACAATTCATATTATATTTAAAATATAAATGTAACATTTTTCTTAAATATATACATGCATGTGTGTGTATTTATATATGCATAATAAATATACACAGCACACATACATATACTAGAACAATTTTTTTTATTTTGGATGCGATTAGTTGTTTGACAGCACTAAAAGAAACATAAACAAAACATTTTAAGACAGACATCTGATAAAAAATTTTTTGCCAAAAAATGATTTTATGCCAAAAATCATTAGGATATTAAGTAAAGATCATGTTCCATGAAGATATTTTGTAAATTTTCTACCGTAAATATATTAAAACTTCAATTTTTGATTAGTAATATGCATTGCTAAGAACTTCATTTGAACAACTTTAAAGGTGATTTTCTCAATATTTAGATTTTTTTGCATCCTCAGATTCCAGATTTACAAATATTGTCCTATCATAACAAACCATACATCAATGGAAAGATTATAAAGCGAGTCTGTTTGTGGTGTGAGACCTGACGCTGGTCCAGCGGTGCTGAGATCTCCTCATACAGGTGTGGGCTGGGGTCAGTTCTGAGGCGGGGGGGAATCGGAGGTGATCCCTATGCAATAATCATACGCTGGAGAAACGTCACATGAGCGTGTGGACAGACTGTGTTTGACAGGTTTTTTGGTTTAATGCAGCTCAGAGGGACATAGAGTGCATTTAACCTGCAGTTACAAATGCATAAATAATGTTTTCATATTCGAAACATAAAACGTTGAAAACTGATGTTTGAAAATATTTTAAAAAATACTTTAAATGTGAAATTAAATCCGCCAGCAGGTGGCAGCAAGTCAGTGTTAACAAGTGAATCATTGCGACTGAACCGAATCATTTAAACGGTTGATTCATTCATGAACGAATCACTGAGACTCTAAACAGTGCTGTGGCTGTGTTCATGTTTATTTAATGAAATCATAGCCTTTTGAAATTTAATCGTCACATTCAACCATATCGCAATTCTGGTCTTTCCGTCTCCACATTTAAGACCGCTTGAAATCATAATTAAGACTTTCTTGTACAATTTAAGACTTTTTAAGGCCTTACATTTGATACAACTAAATTTAAGACTTTTTAAGACCTCGTGGCAACCCTGTTCTACTCAGCTGTTTTCAACATAATAATCATAAATGTTTCTTGAGCAGCAAATCAGCATATTATTATGATTTCTGAATATCATGTGACACTGAAGACTGGAGTAATGATGCTGAAAATACAGCTTTGATCACAGAAATAAATTACATTTTAATATATATTCAAATAGAAAATAGTTATTTTAAATAGTAAAAATGTTTACATTATTACTGCTTTTGCTGTATTTTGGATTAAATAAATGCAGGCTTTAAAAACATTAAAAATCTTACTGTTCAGATACTTTTGACTGCTAGTCTATAGTTCACCCAAAAATGATCATAATGTCGTTAAAACCTGTATGAGTTTCTTTCAGCTGTTGAATAAAAAACTTATTTTGAATAATGTGCAGCTATTGCCTTCCACAGTATTTTTGCCCATACTACAGAAGTCAATGGGTGCCGTCAGCTTTGAACATTCTTCAAAATATCTTCTTTAGGGTTCATCAGAACTCATACAGGTTTGAAACTGATAAATGATGATAATTTTCAGTTTTGGGTGAACTATCGCTTTAATTTTAATAACACTTAAAAAAAAACCCAGATTGATTGTTTTAATAGAGTTCATATCTGTACTCGGTTCACACGAGTAACTTTCAGTTTTACATCAGCAGTATTACACAGATCTCCATTTATTAATACCTTATTTTGTAAAATACACATTCAAGAATTTCTAAACAAAAGATCAACATGTCAAACAGTGTATCTTCAGTCCGAGATGAGTCCAGACAGAAGTGGCACACATCAGAGATTTGAGAAATATTCCTTCTGGAACTTCTGGAAGTCCTTCTCAGTGAAGACGGATTTCTCCTCCGGTTTAGAGACGTGCGGATCGGGCCGATGACAGGCGCGGCGACCCGAATGCTGCTGGACGATCTAAAGAGAAACACACCATATATCACTGACAGAACCTGTGTGTGTGTGTGACCCGATGAAGCTGGAGGAGGTTCTGACCGCTCTCGTGTCTCTGCTCGGTGTTTTACTCTCAGCGCTCAGGAAATACTGCAGGTTTGACTTCAGCTGACTCTTCTTCTGCTTCTTTCTGTATTCGTCTGAGGAAAACAGAGACCATCATCAGAAGCAGAGCGGGTCATATTACTGTGAGTCTGCTCCACCGGATCAGTAGTGAAAGAGGAGTTCTGAGCAGGTTTACAGAGGTTTGATTGGATTTAGGGGTCTTTGGGCAGGTTTTAAGTATGTTTGAGATTGTCTGAGCTGGTTTGAGCAGGTTTGATGGTGTTTAAGCAGAGTTTAAGTATGTTTGAGATCGTCTGAGCTGGTTTGAGCTGGTTTGATGGTGTTTAAGCAGAGTTTAAGTATGTTTGAGATTGTCTGAGCTGGTTTGAGGGGTTTTGAGCAGTTTTGATGGTGTTTAAGCAGAGTTTAAGTATGTTTGAGATTGTCTGAGCTGGTTTGAGGGGGTTTGATGGTGTTTAAGCAGGTTTTAAGTATGTTTAAGCAGGTTTTAAGTATTTTTGAGATTGTCTGAGCTGGTTTGAGGGGGTTTGATGGTGTTTAAGCAGGTTTTAAGTATGTTTGAGATTGTCTGAGCTGGTTTGAGGGGGTTTGATGGTGTTTAAGCAGGTTTTAAGTATGTTTGAGATTGTCTGAGCTGGTTTGAGGGGTTTTGAGCAGGTTTGATGGTGTTTAAGCAGAGTTTAAGTAGGTTTAAGATTGTCTGAGCTGGTTTGAGGGGGTTTGAGCAGGTTTGATGGCGTTTAAGCAGAGTTTAAGTAGGTTTAAGATTGTCTGAGCTGGTTTGAGGGGGTTTGAGCAGTTTTGATGGTGTTTAAGCAGAGTTTAAGTATGTTTGAGATTGTCTGAGCTGGTTTGAGGGGGTTTGAGCAGGTTTGATGGTGTTTAAGCAGAGTTTAAGTATGTTTGAGATTGTCTGAGCTGGTTTGAGGGGGTTGATGGTGTTTAAGCAGGTTTTAAGTATGTTTGAGATTGTCTGAGCTGGTTTGAGGGGGTTTGATGGTGTTTAAGCAGGTTTTAAGTATGTTTAAGCAGGTTTTAAGTATTTTTGAGATTGTCTGAGCTGGTTTGAGGGGGTTTGATGGTGTTTAAGCAGGTTTTAAGTATGTTTGAGATTGTCTGAGCTGGTTTGAGGGGGTTTGATGGTGTTTAAGCAGGTTTTAAGTATGTTTGAGATTGTCTGAGCTGGTTTGAGGGGTTTTGAGCAGGTTTGATGGTGTTTAAGCAGAGTTTAAGTAGGTTTAAGATTGTCTGAGCTGGTTTGAGGGGGTTTGAGCAGGTTTGATGGTGTTTAAGCAGAGTTTAAGTAGGTTTAAGATTGTCTGAGCTGGTTTGGGGGGGTTTGAGCAGGTTTGATGGTGTTTAAGCAGAGTTTAAGTAGGTTTAAGATTGTCTGAGCTGGTTTGAGGGGGTTTGAGCAGGTTTGATGGTGTTTAAGCAGAGTTTAAGTAGGTTTAAGATTGTCTGAGCTGGTTTGAGGGGTTCTGAGCAGGTTTGATGGTGTTTAAGCAGAGTTTAAGTATGTTTGAGATTGTCTGAGCAGGTTTGGGGGGGTTTGAGCAGGTTTGCTGGTGTTTAAGCAGAGTTTAAGTATGTTTGAGATTGTCTGAGCTGGTTTGGGGGGTTTGAGCAGGTTTGATGGTGTTTAAGCAGGTTTTAAGTATGTTTGAGATTGTCTGAGCTGGTTTGGGGGGGTTTGAGCAGGTTTGATGGTGTTTAAGCAGAGTTTAAGTATGTTTGAGATTGTCTGAGCTGGTTTGGGGGGGTTTGAGCAGGTTTGATGGTGTTTAAGCAGGTTTTAAGTATGTTTGAGATTGTCTGAGCTGGATTCAGGTTGTCTGAGCTGGTTCGAGGGGTTTTGAGCAGGTTTGATGGTGTTTAAGCAGAGTTTAAGTATGTTTGAGATCGTCTGAGCTGGTTTGAGGGGTTTTGAGCAGGTTTGCTGGTGTTTAAGCAGGTTTTAAGTAGGTTTGAGATCATCTCAGCAGGTTTGAGGATGCTTGAGGAGGTCAGACTCACCCAGAGCAGACCGGATGTGTTTGTCTTTGACCGTGTTCTTGCTCCGCGCCGATCCTCCGGGTCGCTGCAGCTTCCGGATCCGCCTCTGAACGCCCTGCTTCTCGCTGCTGATCTGCTCCATCAGCGCAGACTTACGAGAGATGCTCTTCTTCTGCTTACGCTTCACTCCATCTGCAAGGAGACATATACAACCACGCTTTTTATATACATCACTTTGCCTTCTAGTGATTGGGAGAATGAACCTTTTCGAAGCTTTGAACCAGCGCTCGATACATCACTAGTGACACCTGCTGGTCAAAAGTGTGTAAATGCAGACTAAAACATGCTTAAAAACAGCTTTTAAAACCCATTGCAAAGGTTTTATTAAAAGTATAATACATTAAATGCTATAAAAATAATAAAATACCATTAAATATGAGGTGTCTGTATAATATGTGGTTTTTAAAATATTTTATATTCATTTGCAGGGCTTGTTTTAAAGGGAGCTTGTAAATAAAGGCACTATTAACTACTACTCATGCTTTTTATTACACAAATGTCTCGTATCGTGACTTTAGCAGTTTGATACGTGCTCCGTACCACTGTTTCGATACATATGTGACCCTGGAGCACAAAACCAGTCATAAGGGTCAATTTTTCAAAATTGAGATTTAATGCATCATCTGAAAGCTGAATAAATAGCTTTCCATTGATGTATGGTTTGTTATGATAGGACAATATTTGGCTGAGATACAACTATTTGAAAATCTGAGGGTGCAAAAAAATCAAAATATTGAGAAAATCACCTTTAAAGTTGTTCAAATGAAGTTCTTAGCAATGCATATTACTAATCAATAATTAAGTTTTGATATATTTACGGTAGGAAATTAACTAAAATATCTTCATGGAACATGATCTTAATATCCTAATGATTTTTGGCATAAAAGAAAAATGTATAATTTTGAGCCATACAATGTATTGTTGTCTATTGCTACAAATATACCTGTGTTACTTATGACTGCTTTTGTGCTGCAGGGACACATATGATTCATAAAGCTCATCACTGTTAACTACACAAACAAATACAGACCTTTCTCGCTGAATAATTCAAGTCCTCGTCGGACCACAGATGCTGACATGTTCAAACTGATGAATAAGGTGGAAATAAACGTTCAAACTGATGAATAAGGTGGAAATAAACGCAGATAAATATAGTGTAGAGCGAAGCGTTCAGTGTGTTCGTGCCACGCGAGTGCAGCGCGTGCGTCACACAACACAGACTCGAGCGGAAACACGCGCCGCGGCAGAAAGGTTCCG
>CM049853.1:35708237-35713237 GCA_027422415.1 Schizothorax lantsangensis
GGTTGTGCGAGGTTTCTGTGCGTGATGATTTTTTAGGATGATGAATATGAAAAAATGCGTACAAAAATTTCAGACTCTGTGCGACGAATTTTTAGGATGACGAATACGAAAAAATGTGTACGAAAATTTTGTACTCAGTGTGCAAGGTTTCTGTGTGTGACGAATTTTTAGGATGACGAATATGAAAAAATGCGTGCGATAATTTCAGACTCACTGTGCAAGGGTTCTGTGTGTGACGATTTTTCAGGATGACGGATACGAAAAAATGCGTACGAAAATTTTGGACTCAGTGTGCAAGGAGCTTAAGTGTCACTCAGCAGCGAATATAACGTCATCAGAGCGAAACTTGCTTCGGGTTACACAGAAATGGACGAGCTCGATCTGTAACTGCAGTGCTTTGCGCATGAACATAAACACTGAAACACAAGCGTTCGTTCTGTCATCACCTGCTCACCCTCACGACGGAGATGTTTCTGCAGGAGTGTCTAAAGTGCTCTTGAAGGAGTTTCAGTTCTACACGCAAATGACTTTAAAAGACTAGGAATATAGCTTCATATGGACATCTGTTATGATCCTGACATGCTGTTTCGTTTTGCACTTTTATCGCATGGAAAAGAGCAGCGTGAACATTCTGCTAAACATCTCCGTTTGTGTTCCACAGAAAAAGAACGTTATTCAGTCGATGGTTGCACTTGGACTAGTTTTGTCTGATGACTTTTTTAAGGTAGATTGGGCTCATTTGAATCCGAACCAACTGCTAATTGGTCGAAATAGTTCTTAAAGGGACAGTACACCCAAAAATGAAAATTCTGTCATCATTTACTCAGCCTCAAGTAGTTACAAACCTGTATGAATGTGTTTGTTCTGAACACAAAGGTGTGTTTGTAATCAGGCTGTTTTGGGGCACCATTGACTTCAATAATAGGAAAACAAATACTGCTCTGTTATCCACATTCTTCAAAATATCTTCCTTTGTGTTCAGCAGAACAAACACATTCATACAGGTTTGGATCTACTTGAGGGAGAGTAAATGAGAGAATTTTCATTTTTGGGTGAACTGTCCCTTTAAGACATAGTTTTAACATCGTGGCTATGCCAGGTTTGAAATGACACGGTGCATAAATGATGAGAAAAGTCTTGATGTTTACTATGTATTTCTCTGGTTGCTGCACGACTAATGAGTTGACGCGAGCAGATCTCGTGTGCTGATGTATGTGCAGGACTATGTGAGAGTCTCTCCTGGTCTCAGGTGGTTTGTGTGACGCGAGCAGATCTCGTGTGCTGATGTATGTGCAGGACTATGTGAGAGTCTCTCCTGGTCTCAGGTGGTTTATGTGACGCAGATGCAGATCTCGTGTGCTGATGTATGTGCAGGACTATGTGAGAGTCTCTCCTGGTCTCAGGTGGTTTGTGTGACGCAGATGCAGTCCATCAGAACGAGCGCACGATCTGAAACCAGCTGAAGCACAACGGACAGTTCCCTGTTTCTTTTCACTAAAATTATACCGTTCAGTTTACATGGTACGACAAAGGATATCTAGCTGTTTAGAAAATTAGTCGTTTCAGATGAGACGAATTATAATAGTCTATTCTACACCCTGAATGTTTTCATAATATATCATTTCTATTTATAAGATGTTTGGCTGTAGGGACATTAAGGCAACACAAAAGCAGAAGTGCTCTTTTAAGTGGCTTGCACTTATCACGGTTATTATTTTGTTTGTTTATTGTATGCCATTTCATCTTGTATCTTGTATTTTTGCATTCAAATGTATGTTAAAATGATGACGTCTGCTGTTTTGATGAATGTAAGAGAAGCAAGTAGTTCTCAGCGATCGCAATTTGCTGCTAAATAATATATTAAAGCATATTTGTGCTGTTTTTCTGATCAGCTGATTGACTCCAGGTTAGTATGGGTCAGTTAGATCCAGTAATGCTGTTCTAGAAGCTTGTTTTTATTATTTTGATGGACATACAACAGCATTGTTTTGAATGAGAATGACAACAGATAGATTTTTCCTATCTTAGACCTATGAGTGTTATAGTATGACAGTATTGTTGTTTCACTGCTGTGTGTCAGGTACAGTGTTGAGTTAGTTACTCATTACTAGTTACTCCTTTCAAAAGTAACTGTTACTTTCTGTCAACAGTAATTAGTTACATTGTTTCTTCACGTCACACAGAAGTTGTAACAGTGTATCTTCCACATAAATGTTACTAATAACATATTTCTGCCTCATCATTTGACCAAAATCCACATTATTAGTTATTACAAACACTCAATAGTGATTGATGACATTCAAGTAGAAGTGTTGTATTAATCTCATTAATGTGTAGCTTGAAGCTAATTGTAATTTCTCCGTTACCATATATGATTATATTTCATTATGTATTTTATCAAATCGCATTAATTTGTAATAAACTGTTTAATTTTCCAAAAATATTTTTAATTATAGTAACATAATATAGCATATGCTGATCAGAGGGATGTAATGCCAGAGTAAAGTAAAGCCATAACTTACACAACAGTGTTCAGATCATGTGCAAGTCGTGAAAATTATGAAAATAAATCTAGGAATTATTTGATTGTTGGATTTTAAATCAGTGGGTCGAGGCATCAAAAGTAACTAACTAAGCTGTTTTATGGATGGTAACTGTAATATTATTACTGAAATTGTATTAGTAATTAGTTACACTACTAGTTACTGCAAAAAGTAATATTATTACAGTAACTTACAGTAACTAGTTACTGCCCAACACTGCTGTGTGTCAGGTACTATATGGGGAATGGCAAGAAATGTGTTTAATAATAAAATAAAAAAGGTATTTGTTGCAAAACAGAAATATAAATCGCAGCGACTAAAATAAATATGAAAAATTAATTTTGGGGACGGAATCATGGTGATGTTGTTGCACTTCAGTGATGCATGTTGAATACATTTTTGTTTAAAATAGATTTGAAATGAAAAAGTTGCAGTTGTATGCATTTCTGTCTGTCATAACTTTACATCATTTCTTTATTAGACACCTGCAGGTCTGTTTGAGGTGATGTCGTGTCTTTGGAGAAACTTCAGCAATTTCTGTCATTTCTATTTTTTTATTATTTTTTTTTTCACACATAACACAACACAAAATATAACAAAACAAAACAACAGACTCAACATCTCAAGATCCAGTCAAAAGGGAGGGAGAGAGGGAAGGACAACAAAAACACAAAACAAGTCACTCCTTTATATAATCACGTATATTCAAACAAAAAACACTGCCAAGCATCAATGGTCGAAGGCCTGGCCCCCCCGACTCGTGCCGTTGTACATTCACATGACACTATTTGCAGGAGGCTACGGATCCAATATGCCTCTCTACACATGTGTGGTGTAAACCAGTTCTGTATTATTGTCTTCTTCACAGCTGTAAAACCAGCAAACAACATTCTCTTTTGCATTGAACTAATACAGAGATCAGAATCATCATTAAGAAGACATAAACTTGGGATAACAGACCAATCAATTCACAGTAATGATGACAAAACCAGGTTTACATGTGTCCATAGACTGATGACGACAGGACATTCCCAAAACATATGAAGAAAAGTGCCCGATGATGTAGTGTTACATATATGGCAGTTCAAATTTGACTGTAGTTTCATTTTAAATCTTTTGTAAGGAGTTATGTATGCTCTATGAATGACTTTGAAGTGAATAAGACGATGAGCCAGATTTTTAGATGTTAAGCTGAGATTAGACCACACTCTCTCCCAGTCGACAGATTAATTAAGATCAGATAATTCCCTATTCCAAATAGTTTTAATAGAAAGAGGTTTTGTAATACAATCAATAATAGGATGAGAGGAAATGGAAGAAGACCAAGGAACGCCATACGCTTTGAGAGCAGAACGTAACTGAAGAAAGATAAAATATGCAGATGCTGGTAGACAAAATTTGGTTCTTAATGTCTGAAATGAACAGATATGGTTATCATATACATTTCTGTCATTTCTATAATGATTCGGCATAACTTGAATCTTCTCTGTTTGGATGCTCGGTTCAGTGGATCCTCAGAAACGCAGCAGTGTTTTTCTCTAGGATTTTATTATATCAAGGACAGTGAAGTGGTTTAAGAAAAATGCTTTAAGATCATGTTCCATGAAGATATTTAGTAAATATCCTACCGTAAATATATCAAAACTTAATTTTTGATTAGTAATATGCATTGCTAAGAACTTCATTTGAACAACTTTAAAGGCGATTTTCTCAATATTTAGATTTTGTTGCACCCTCAGATTCCAGATTTACAAATATTGTCCTATCATAACAAACCATACATCAATGGAAAGCTATTTATTCAGCTTTCAGATGATGCATAAATCTAAATTTTGAAAAATTGACCCTTATGACTGGTTTTGTGCTCCAGGGTCACATATGGTTATATTAATGTCCTATCCATACATACTTTAAGAACGTGCTGATTTGTAGCAATGCAAATACACCAATAATAATAATAAGTGTAAAATAACAATGCATTTTTACTATAAACATAAACAACATTTTTATTGTTTTATTTATGTATTGTTGGGAATGCTTTTCTTAGTCTGTCCTTGCTGTATTAGAAAATGCGGAACGTGTATTAAAATGCATGAACTTAAGTGGTAAAATGTAACACTTGAACACAATAATTTTACTTCGGTATGTTGCTCGTGTCCCAGAGGAGCGTGTTCCTCGCGCACAGGTGAGACCGGACGGAGTGACGTCACGCGCGTCGCGCAGGTGAGCGCGCGTTGCTAGGCGTTGACTCTCTGTTGTTGAGAGACCCGTTACTCGTATTCTCACACAACCTCAGCAATGCAGGCTGTCCACGGACTGTTCTCAGACCAGCAGAGCCGGTTATTGATCCGCAGAGGACTTTGGACTAACAAACACTGAGAGATTCCCTCAGAACATGTGAGCCACCCGGATCCTGGTAAGAACTGCTCGAGGATGAGCGCCAGATAACGGTTCGGT
>CM049853.1:35720737-35728237 GCA_027422415.1 Schizothorax lantsangensis
TCTATATGTGTCCCTGGAGCACAAAAGCAGTCATAAGTAACAGAGGTATATTTGTAGCAATAGCCAAAAATACATTGTATGGCTCAAAATTATGATTTATCTTTTATGGCAAAAAATCATTAGGATATTAAGATCATGTTACATGAAGATATTTAGTAAATTTCCTACCATAAATATCAAAACTTAATTTTTGATTAGTAATATGCATTGCTAAGAACTTCATTTGAACAACTTTAAAGGTGATTTTCTCAATATTTAGATTTTTTTGCACCCTCAGATTCCAGATTTACAAATATTGTCCTATCATAACAAACCATACATCAATGGAAAGATTATTTATTCAGCTTTCAGATGATGCATAAATCTCAATTTCACAAAATTTACCCTTATGACTGGTTTTGTGCTCCAGGGTCACATATAGGTTTTATTAATTTTTATTTCCATTTTAATTTTATTAAATGAATAAATTAATAAAATATTATAATTTTATAAAGTTAATCTAAAAGAAAACGATAAATGTTGATTTGGCAACTAGATATTTTTTTTATAATAAGTATGTATAATATAAATAATATTCTGCATATACTTATTATATATAATATAAATTATAAGTTTTTTAAATTTGTATACATTTTTTATGTTTATATTTTTTATTTTAGTTTCCTATAAGTTTTATATTTTAGTTTATTTTATTTCTAGTAATGTAAATGTTTTTATGGCCTTGATGATTTTTAGAGAGAAATTCTGAGAACTCAGTCTGGAGCTGCTGAGTTTAAATGCACAGATAACGTGGTTTATGTTCATTATTGTATGTCTCTGACAGATGGAGAAGCTGCTGAAGTCCACAGACCTCTCCAGATACTTCAACTCCAGCGCGGTGTTTGCGTTCGGGTGAGGAGCGGCGCTCTCCGTCCGTCTGTGTTTCATGAGCTCTGCAGCATCTTCAGTGTTCCTCTGGTGTTCCTGTAGGAACGGCAGTGTTGTGGCTCATCTCTGGCTGCGTCTGTGGGTTCCCAGCAGTCGTGTGGAGACGGTGAGCGTCCAGCGACTGAACCAGAGCGTGTTCAGAGAGCTGCAGCGCTTCAGCGACGCTCAGATCAGCCGATACGAGGGTTTCCATCTGCTGCTGTCCTCGCTCAGCTTCACCGGTAACACTCCTCCGGTCCACCGTCACCACGTCTGTTGGGTTTATATTCACTGCTGCTTTATGTAGATTTGTGTTTTTTACTTTCCAGAAACCAACCCCAAAGTTATAGATCTTTTTCAAGCTACATTTGGTATGATTTTCTTTCTTTCTTTCTTTCTTTTTAACAATAATTCCAAGGTTTTAATTCATTTTCGTGCATTTTGATCACATCCTTTATATGTGACCCTGGACCACAAAACCAGTCAAAAATTGAAATTGAGATTTATACATCATCTTTCCATTGATGTATGGTTTGTTATGATTGGACAATATTTGTAAATCTGGAATCTGAGGGTGCAAAAAAATCTAAATATTGAGAAAATCACCTTTAAAATTGTTCAAATGAAGTTCTAAGCAATGCATATTACTAATCAAAAATTAAGTTTTGATATATTTACGGTAGGAAATTTACTAAATATCTTCATGGAACATGATCTTAATATTCTAATGATTTTTGGCATAAAAGAAAAATGATAATTTTGACTCATACAATGTATTGTTGTCTATTGCTACAAATATACCTGTGTTACTTATGACTGCTTTTGTGCTGCAGGGACACATATTAGTTTTGAAATACAAACAGTATTAACCCTGTTGAAAAAAAAACAGCATATGCTGGTTAGGTATGTTTTGAAGCATGACTGCTAGTTTGCGCTGGTTTAAGCTGGTTCTTAGCTGGTCATGTGCTGGTCCTAAGGCAACTATCTCCTGCTCAGGACCAGCTAAGAACCAGCTTAAACCAGCTCAAACTAGCAGTCATGCTTCAAAACATATCTTTACCAACAGGGAAATCACCAAACAGTATTAAATCATATTTGAAAATGTCTGAATGTCATTTATAAAATCACTAAATTTACATCAGGTGTCATTTACTTTACAATCAGAACATTTGATTTGTTGGGTTTGGGCTGCCAGATCAATATATGTAATGCTGAAGATGAAGACAGTCAGGATTGTGTTTGTGGTGAGTAAGTGGATGATGTTGATAGTTAATGTGATTTTCTGTGAAGTAAATTGACTTCATGCATCACTAAAAAACACCAAAACACCATCTGAGTTTGTTTCTTCATCAGGTTTCGCTGCATCAGTGTCTCAGCAATGGATGCTCTGCAGTGAATGGGTGCCGTCAGAATGAGAGCTGATAAAAACATCACAATAATCCACACCACTCCAGTCCATCAGTTAACATCTGGAGAAGACAAAAGCTGAAACAAATCCAGCATTAAGACGATTTTTAATGTCTAAAATATGAGTTCATAATCCATAATAACGCTTCCTCAGTGAAAAAGTGTTCTGGTCTGAATCAGGAGAGAAATCTGCACAGATGCCAAAACAGCTCTAAACTAATATGTGGCTGGATTTTGATGCGAGAGACAACATCAGATGCACTTTTTCACTGAGGAAGAGTTATTATGAATTATGAACTCATATTTTAGACATTAAAAATGTCTTAATGCTGGATTTGTTTCAGCTTTTGTCTTCTCCAGATGTTAACTGATGGACTGGAGTGCTGTGCATTATTGTGATGTTTTTATCAGACTCTCATTCTGACGGCACCCATTCACTGCAGAGCATCCATTGCTGAGACACTGATGCAGTGGAACCTGATGAAGAAACAAACTCATCCTAATCTCATTCAGAACTAATCCCGTCGTGCTTTACCACTTTTAATATTTTGCCTGTCCACCCAACCATCACAAGCTACGTTTACATGGACTCTTTTAGCTTCCATCGGAATTAATTCATTCTGATTAACGAATCTGAACGTTTACATGAACGCTAAATACAGTGATCGGGTTGATATGCGTGTTTATACACTATATTGCCAAAAGTATTGGCACCCCCTTCTTTAGAACAGATGCACTTCCAAATCTGTGGCAACAACGATGGGAACATAATTCATGTATTTAAAAATTGTATTTCATCTCTGTTCAACAGTTTTGTAAGTGTCTAAAATGACTGAACCCATATGTACAAGTCATTGGTGTTTGGTGATGAGTTTTTGTGCATTTACAGTCACACCAGAGGTGTTAAACTGGGATTAGGACTTGGTTTATATTCCTAGAATATCATTATATGCTTTAACATTAAGATTTGTACTCATAGAAATTACTAAAGTAGTCAAACCTGTTCATTAGAAGTACTTTTGGTAATATAGTGTATGTCACAAGCTTCTGATCGGATTTAATCTTTAGACATGCACACACACTGTTGTAGCATACTGTTTTAAAAAGCACACTTGATATGTATCTACTTAGGGTCCTAATTAGGCGACGACCAGCATATGAACTATTGTGCTGTGCTGCTTACTTTAGAAAGCAGTAAAAGTGCCTAAAACCCGTCGTCTGTGGATGAGTCTTAAACAAGGACTGATGAGTGAAAGCTGAAGTTTAGAATGACTGGACACTTTATTCATATTCATCATATTCACTTTCATATTCATCAAGAAGAACAGCTCGTTCTGCGTGTCGTACTTCATTACGCTACTTTTACGTTTAGTACTTTCCAGTTTCGGTTTTCAATTTTGATCAAATGTTTACACGTCCTCTCGCTCGGAGTACAAAAGGAATAAACCATCACCCCGTTCGATAACTATATCTATATTAGTGTCCACACCAGTGAACGATATCGTCTGTTTATTCTAAACGCACGCTCGTCTGCCGCTTTAAATTCTCCCGCTCATTATAGCAGGATTGATTCTGATTGGCTGTCAGTGTTTGTATGACCTGTATGCCCCCCCCCCCCGTATTCCAATGATATTATTTCTCTGTGCATTTATCTTTATAGCTGTGGTGTGGACTCTATCTATATCTATATCTTTATCTTTATAGTTATCGTCCTTGGTGTGAACAGGGCTTTACAATACAATCAAAATTTGAATCAGATCTGACCAATTCAATCCGAGTGACGTGGTTACATGTGACTTTTTTATTCTGATTGTGCTTCTAGTCCTATTATGATGGGATTATTAGGGTTCATGTAAACACTGACTCATCTGTCCTGAGGGTTAACCACATGAAAAAATACTATAGTAATTTATAGTAAACACTATAGTGTTTTTGAACCATACTATAGTGAAGTGTATTATACTGTATATATTACAACACTTTGAATGAATGCTACAACATATTGACTATAGTGAACTGATAAACTGTTATAAATACTGTAGTATACTTTAGTTTTTACTACAGTAAACTGTAGTGTATTGTAGTATAATATACCCTATAGTTGTAGAAAACGTAGTACCGTATTAGGTAAAGTAATTACTATAGTTGTCACATTACCACAGCAACTAACAAATGAATTCAAGTACTTTACTATAGTATGGGTAGTATTTACTATAGTATTTTAAGCCTCTGTCTCCTCACAGACTGCTATCGCTACACGGCTCTGGTCTCGGCGGAGCCGGTGGTTCTGGAGGGGCCCAACACGCAGCGCTCGTCGTGTCTGTGGCACCTGAGGGCCCCTGCGGGCTCCCGGCTGGAGCTCAGGGTCGAGTGGCTCCTGAGCGAGTGTCGTGACCGTCTGATCATCTACGACTCGGTCACGCCGACAGACTCTCGTCTCATCACCTCGTGAGACTCGTACTCATCTCTGGTTGTGATGCTGAGTGTGTAACGCACAGTTTCTGATCGAGTGTCTGGTCTGTCTCAGGCTGTACGGCTGCAGTCGGTATGAGGAGACGGTGCAGCTGCTGTCGTCTGCTGACTGGATGACGCTGGTTTGGAAACAGGGTCTGTACAATTACAAGGATCCGTTTTCACTGAGTGCGCGAGCCTGGCCGGACCAGGGTAATCCATAACCAATCAATATTTACACTTAAATACTTCTGTATTTTTATTATTTATTTATTTTAATAAAATTTAATAATTTTATTTATTTATTTGTATTTGTTATTGTATTATTTGTTTCTCTATTTTGCGTAATATTCCATATTCTTTCTGTATTTTATTTTATTTAATTTTTTTAGATTTTTTATTTAATTAAATTTTGATCATTTTATTCGTTATTTATTTGTATTTTTATTGTATTATTTTTTTCTGTATTTTGTGTAATATTCCATATTCTTTCTGTATTTTTTTTATTTTATTTTTTTAGATTTTTTATTTTATTTAAATTTTGATCATTTTATTCGTTATTTATTTGTACTTTATATTATATTATTTTTTCTGTATTTTGCATAATATTCCATAGTATTTCTGCATTTGTATTATTTTTTTAAATTTTTTATTTTATTTAAATTTTGATCATTTTATTCGTTATTTATTTGTATTTTTTATTATATAATTTATTCTGTATTTTGCATAATATTCCATAGTATTTCTGTATTTTTATTATTTTTTTAGATTTTGTATTTTATTTAAATTTTTATAATTTTATTTGTTATTTATTTGTATTTTTATTGTATTATTTCTTTCCGTATTTTGCGTAATAATCCATAGTTTTTGCAGGTGTTTTTATTTTGAATAATGCATTGCATTTTGTTGTGTTTGAGGGTTAAAGGAAATGTCTGTAAACCTGTCCCCTTTCCATTTTTCTACAGATTTTGTTCTTACAGTGTAGAAGTGATGCAGATTGAATAGAGATTTCATGACTTCACTGTAATTCTTTTGTCTGGAGTGTTGTTAAGCGATCCTGCGGTTGTGTTTTTGTGTTACAGATTGTTCCTACAGTGTTGTGTTAGAGAAGATAGATGGCATCCAGGGCATTTTACAGACACCCTTCTACCCCAGTTATTACCCTCCTGACACCAACTGCACCTGGATCTTCACTGTAAGACTGTCTTCAGACAATTCAGAGCATTTACCTGGACTCACACTCTTTAAAGGGGTCATGATCTGCCTTTTTTCAATTATTTTGTACTGTTCTCTGAGGTCCACTTATAATGCTATCAAGATTTTTACATAAGAAAACACCCCCTGCTGTGATTGGCTAACACTACCTTCATAGATAGACGTTGCTGTGCTTTATTGCTGTGCATAAAAACTCAGTACATATCAAACGATCTGTTTAACAGACAAAGCAATAGTGATCACGTAATGAAAACAGTTACTCAAACTTATGATGCGACATTACTGTCGCATAATCTTTTAGTTTCAATCTTTTTGAAAATCCTGCATCAAATTGTTCCTTAATTGTAAACGAATATGCGTCTTGTTGTCTTCAGAGCATCTTTATCGTTTGGCTTCTGAGTAAACCTTCGTTAGCCTCTCTTGTAAACACTACATGTGCGAATTGGTGGGCGGGGCTAAACAGGCAGCGATGTAGAATCGGTGGGCGGGGCTAAACAGGCAGCAATGTAGAATCGGTGGGCGGGGCTAAACAGGCAGCTATGTAGACTCGGTGGGCGGGGCTAAACAGGCAGCGATGTAGAATCGGTGGGTGGGGCTAAACAGGCAGTGATGTAGGATCGGTGGGTGGGGCTACATGCGTATGTCGTCATCCAAAATCCCGTTTGTGGCACAGCTAAGTGTCGTAAATCATCTCTAAGACTGACACTTAAGATTTAGTCCTACACTTGGCTTAAATTTCGACTGAGATGCTTGAGAACTAACTTTTAAGTGCAGCTTTGAGCCAAGAATTTTTTTACACTTAAGTCAATGTGTTCTTGAGAGTGATTCTTAGAGGCTTGATAAATACAGGCCAAGGTCTCCTGAAGTCATATGATGTTTTTAACTTGTTTTTAGTATGCATGAGCTGTATGCATGTGAAGCAGTAAGTGAACTGAAGTCTGTGTATCTGTGTGTTCAGGTGCCGTCGGTGGAGTTCGGTCTGACTCTGTCCTTTGAAGGATACGAGCTGAGCCGCGCCAGTTACAGTCAGACCTGCACACAGGGCAGATGGAGCATCCAGAGCCGCAGGTCAGTCCATCAGACCCGTGTGTGTGAGTGTGTATGTGTGTGTGTGTGTGTGTGTGTGTGTGTGAGTGTGTGTGTGAGTGTGTCATGTGTAGTGTGTGAGTGTGTGTGACAGCAGTGTGTTTGTGTGCAGGCTGTGTGGAGTGCGTGGTTTACAGTCGTACGCTGAGCGGATCTTCCTGGTGTCCAGCACCGTCACCGTGTCCCTGACGTCTGAGGTGTCTCTCACCGGTCCGGGCCTGCAGGTTCACTACAGCATCTTTAACCAGTCCGATCGTTAGTACACCTCGCGTCTCGTTACCTGTGTGCATTTAACTCTTCTGAGTGCATGTTTGAAGGGGTCATGAAATGCAGTTTCAGATGTTTCTTGAGCTTAGTTTATACTATATGTGACCCTGGAGCACAAAACCAGTCATAAGTCGCTGGGGAATATTTGTAGCAATAGCCAAAAATACA
>CM049853.1:35740737-35750737 GCA_027422415.1 Schizothorax lantsangensis
GATTCCAATTTGTTTCCCCTCATACCGCGATATAATATTGATATCGTCTGGACAGTGGAAAATACCGTGATATGAATTTTCGGTTATATCGCCCACCCCTAGGGCCACCCTCGAAAAGTGATTGGGCTAGTTTTGAGTAGAAATTGGGAAGGTTTTGTTGGGAAAACCTGGCAACCCCGGAAGGCAGTAAATGACAACAACATGGAGGAGTTATGGCAAGCGTAAACATATGAATCAGATACGGGTCACAATTGAAAGAACGTGTAAATGGACGATTGAAAAAATCATCTGCGACCGTGGACCACAAAACCAGTCATACACTGAATTTTTTTTTTCTAGTATATACACTAACACTATATTGGCAAAAGTATTGGCACCCCCTTCTAATGAACAGGTTTGACTACTTTAGTAATTTCTATGAGTACAAATCTTAATGTTAAAGCATATAATGATATTCTAGGAATATAAACCAAGTCCTAATCCCAGTTTAACACCTCTGGTGTGACTGTAAATGCAGACCTTGAGACAAAAACTCATCACCAAACACCAATGACTTGTACATATGGGTTCAGTCATTTTAGACACTTACAAAACTGTTGCTACAGAGATTAAATACAATTATTAAATACATGAATTATGTTCCCATCGTTGTTGCCACAGATTTGGAAGTGCATCTGTTCTAAAGAAGGGGGTGCCAATACTTTTGTCTATATAGTGTATATCTACAAATTCTGGAATTAAGATGCGTTTACTTGACAAGTAAAATTACTTATTTTGTCTTGTTTTCTGAAAATATTATCCAAATTTTGTTAGTTTTTGCGTCAAACAAGTAAAAATATCTGCCAATGGGGCAAGAAAAATCATCTTGATTCAAAGGCTAAACAAGATTATTTTTCTAACCCCATTGGCAGATATTGTTACTAGTTTGAAGCAAAAACTAACAAAATTTTGATTTTTCATAAAACAAGACATATCTTAAGTCATTTTACTTGTCAAGTAAATTAATCTTAATTCCAGAATTTGTAGATGTTTATACTAGAAAACAAGAATACAACAAAAATACTAAAGAAGAAAATCTATTTTTGCAGTCATAAGTAACACAGGTATATTTGTAGCAATAGCCAACAATACATAGTATGGGTCAAAATTATACATTTTTCTTTTATGCCAAAAATCATTAGGATATTAAGTAAAGATCATGTTCCATGAAGATATTTTGTAAATTTCCTACTGTAAAATTAATTTCTGATTAGTAATATGCATTGCTAAGAACTTAATTTGAACAACTTTAAAGGTGATTTTCTCAATATTTTGATTTTT
This sequence comes from Schizothorax lantsangensis, assembly GCA_027422415.1. Classification (NCBI taxonomy): domain Eukaryota; kingdom Metazoa; phylum Chordata; class Actinopteri; order Cypriniformes; family Cyprinidae; genus Schizothorax; species Schizothorax lantsangensis. The sequence continues at coordinate 35,742,058 of CM049853.1, forward strand.
CACACCCTCAGATTCCAGATTTCGAAATAGTTGTATCTCAGCCAAATATTGTCCTATCATAACAAACCATACATCAATGGAAAGCCTATTTATTCAGCTTTCAGATGATGCATAAATCTCAATTTCAAAAAATTGAACCTTATGACTGGTTTTGTGGTCCATGGTCACATAGTGTAGGCCTGCAGTGTAAACGAGGCCATTGTGTGGCGTCCGTCTGCAGGTTCTTCTCTCCGTCCGTGTGGACCGTCTATCTGGGCAAACTGCGTCTGTATGGTAACAGTCAGACGGAGGAAGCCATCCGCGTGTCACACATCCACCTGCATCAGTACTACGACGACGAGACGCACGACTATGACGTGGCTCTGCTGCGTCTGCTGAGGCCGGTGTGGTCAGGGACTCTGGCTCATCCGGTCTGTCTGCCGCCGCAGACGCATCAGCTGGAGCCGGACGTGCTGTGCTGGGTCACGGGATGGGGCGCGCTGCGGGAGGGAGGTATGACCCGCTGATGGAGAGTTCTGACTCCAAATCTGACACAAAACTAACACATCAGGCACCATGTGAGTAAATACACACAGACACTGGAAAATTAAAGGGGACCTATTATGCCCAATTTTACAAGATGTAAAATAAGTCTCTGATGTCCCCAGAGCGTATATGTGAAGCTTTAGCTCAATATACCCCACAGATACATTTTTATAGCTTGTTAAAATGGCCACTTTTAGGGTGTGAGCCAAAACGCGCTGAATTTGAGTATGTTGCTTTAAATGCAAATGAGCTGTTGCTCCCGGAGAATAGGGCGGAGCTTCAAGAGCTCAAGCATTAGCAGTGCTAGCCTTTACAAATAAACATTACACTATTAATACAAGCCTGTTATCTTTACACAAAACTACTCGGTTTCAAAGTCAGTCATCTGATTATACTGTGCATAATAAATTCACGTTTATGAATTACACAGACGGTAGCACGGCGGGATAAAAATAACAACATAGCTGGTCTCATGCTATCACAAACTTTATAAGTCCCACTACTGATTATGAGCTCGACAACTTCAAGCGATCGACTCACGTTGCTTTCATATGCAACTTTTAACTACCACATTCATATTCACGATCATTCATGAAGAGTGAAAACACAGAGACAATGATAGCTTTAGCAATTAGCCTTACAGAGTGCTAAGAAGCTCTTTCAGAAAGACAACAAACGCGTGATACTTACTTTGTCTGGAGCTGACGTTCGTGCACGAAGCGTTGGTATTCATTCCTAAACATTTAGGGACGTTACTGATTTTTTCCGGTGATATATCCTTCTAAAATGAAACTTAACCACAGTGTCCTCAGCGGCTCAGATGGGAGGAGATTATGGCGACTCCTATGTTCATTAGTGCATCCCAAAACACAACACTTGTAAAGCCTCTTTGGTGCTGACAGTGTATATATCTCCAGTAATGGCGGAGGCGGAGCTTCTCACTCAGGGCTGTGTTTATGCTAATGAGGCAGAGAGTGTCACAAATGGGCGGGACTTGTTCCCCTCGGTGACGTGAACAGAGGGAGAATCTGAAACAGCTCGTTTGTAGACTGTTTATAATTTATTGGTTTTATAAAAGTGGATTTTTACCATTATAGGCTGGTTGTTTTCACACACTGCGGCCACACAACTGTGTTCAAACACCTTATAAAAGTGATTTTTGCATAATAGGTCCCCTTTAAAGGATAAGTCCACTTCCAGCAGGCCCGGCTCCAGAATCAAATCACTGAGGGTGCTTCTTAAATTACTGAGGGTGCTCTTATCTTAAAGAGCCCCTATTATGGATTTCTGAAGATGATCTTTCATGCAGTGTGTAAGTGAATGAAAACATCCTGCAAAGTTTTAAATCTGAAAGTGCACCGTGAGAACATTTGTAACATGTAATATATTCCCAAACAGCTGTCAATATGAAACAAAAATATGATATTTAATTTAAAGTTGTCTTTTTTATCACTGATTGTAAACTACATTGGCACAATCATCAGAGATGGAGAAATCAGAAGTAGTTATGTGTGTAAATGCAATGCAAAACTAGAATGCAAAACATTGGCATATTTTTCCCCATCTTTTTTTTTTTCATGACCATGTCTTATCTGGAAATCTGAAAAAGTGTGTATCTTGATCAGTGTGATCCAGCACTAAAGTAAGATGGGTTACCTGATCCAGATTAAACTCAACTGTCCTCAGGAGATCAAACACGATTAGAGGATTAAATCTTTATCCCTCCTTCATCCATTAGGAGCGGTCAGTGACGTTCTGCAGAAAGTCGACGTGCGATTGGTCAGTGAAGATGCCTGTGTGCGTTCCTATGGTTACATGGTCACGCCCAGAATGATCTGCGCTGGGTATCGCAGCGGAGGGAAGGACTCCTGTCAGGTGACCATCACAATCATGTGATGTAAACAGTGTTTGGGGAAGTTACTTTTAAAAGTAATGCATTACATACACTGCCTTCCAAAAGTTTGGAAACACTGGCAAAGTGTGGTTTTGGACGATATCAGCATAAATCCTTATCATTTTTTGGTGCAAATTTTGGTGTAACTTGACATTATCATTGAAGACCAGCAATAATAATTTTCATTTTGATTACATAATAATGTCAATATATACATGTGAAAGTCAGACATGCTGTGATGCCTGGTTACTGGTTTAATCTTGGCCTTTGGCTCAACACACCTTAATAGCTTCAATTGATTGCCAATTAAGTTTAGAATACAATGAACCAATTAGAACACAATTTAGGCAGAGCTGTAATAGCTGCTAATGGTGGATATTTTGATGAATCGAAAAAAAGTTTTTTTCTATGTATAAACTGTTTATGTAATAAAATATGTTTTCGTAGTTTGTGTTGTCCCTTATCAGTGCAAAATTATCTCAAATTAAAAAGGATTCATGCCAATATTGTCCAAAACCCCACTTTTCTAGAGCGTTTCCAAACTTTTGGAGAGCAGTGTATATTGTGTTACTCCCTAAAAAAGTAACTAATTATGTTACTTAGTTGCTTTTTATGGAAAGTAATGCGTTACGTTACTTTTGAGTTACTTTGTAAATCTGGGCAGGGCTTGCTTGTTTGTTTTTAATATAAAAAGTTATTCTTTTATAAATGTAGAAGCCCCAAAAGTGAAGTGAATCCGTCTCAGACTGAAGTTAATGTAGATTGACATCTGTACAGTAGAGGACGCAGATCAAACTAATCACATGAAGAATATGACACAGTTCAACACTATTCAGCAATAACTACAATCAAACACATATGTGACCCTGGAGCACAAAACCAGTCATAAGGGTCAATTTTTCGAAATTGAGATTAATGCATCATCTGAAAGCTGAATAAATAATATTTTCATTGATGTATGGTTTGTTATGATAGGACAATATTTGTAAATCTGGAATCTGAGGGTGCAAAAAAAACTAAATATTGAGAAAATCATCTTTAAAGTTGTTCAAATGAAGTTCTTAGCAATGCATATTACTAATCAAAAATTAAGTTTTGATATATTTACGGTAGGAAATTTACTAAATATCTTCATGGAACATGATCTTTACTTAATATCCTAATGATTTTTGGCATAAAACAAAAATGTATAATTTTGACCCATACAATGTATTGTTGTCTATTGCTACAAATATACCTGTGTTACTTATGACTGCTTTTGTGCTCCAGAGACACATATCATTCATTTCTGATTATTAGTATGGTTGAATTGGATCATAGAAGGTCAGCGGCAAATACATCGGTTAATAAAATGGGATTAAATACATAAATTATATTTGTTTTATTTAACATATTTAATTATTGCAGGTTTGTATAATATTCTGAGTTTGTGTTTGACTGTTTTTATTGATTTTGAGGAACACTGAATGTGTTTTTGTGCAGGTGAGATGAGTAAATACATGTTGATATTTAGTCTAGAACTACAGTAAGATCGTGTTGATATTTAGTCTAGAACTACAGTAAGATCATGTTGATATTTAGTCTAGAACTACAGTAAGATCGTGTTGATATTTAGTCTAGAACTACAGTAAGATCGTGTTGATATTTAGTCTAGAACTACAGTAAGATCATGTTGATATTTAGTCTAGAACTACAGTAAGATCATGTTGATATTTAGTCTAGAACTACAGTAAGATCATGTTGATATTTAGTCTAGAACTACAGTAAGATCATATTTAGTCTAGAACTACAGTAAGATCTAGAACTACAGTAAGATCGTGTTGATATTTAGTCTAGAACTACAGTAAGATCATGTTGATATTTAGTCTAGAACTACAGTAAGATCATGTTGATATTTAGTCTAGAACTACAGTAAGTTGATCTATACAGTAAGATCGTGTTGATATTTAGTCTAGAACTACAGTAAGATCATGTTGATATTTAGTCTAGAACTACAGTAAGATCGTGTTGATATTTAGTCTAGAACTACAGTAAGATCGTGTTGATATTTAGTCTAGAACTACAGTAAGATCATGTTGATATTTAGTCTAGAACTACAGTAAGATCATGTTGATATCTAGTCTAGAACTACAGTAAGATCGTGTTGATATTTAGTCTAGAACTACAGTAAGATCATGTTGATATTTAGTCTAGAACTACAGTAAGATCATGTTGATATTTAGTCTAGAACTACAGTAAGATCGTGTTGATATTTAGTCTAGAACTACAGTAAGATCATGTTGATATTTAGTCTAGAACTACAGTAAGATCATGTTGATATTTAGTCTAGAACTACAGTAAGATCATGTTGATATTTAGTCTAGAACTACAGTAAGATCGTGTTGATATTTAGTCTAGAACTACAGTAAGATCATGTTGATATTTAGTCTAGAACTACAGTAAGATCATGTTGATATTTAGTCTAGAACTACAGTAAGATCATGTTGATATTTAGTCTAGAACTACAGTAAGATCATGTTGATATTTAGTCTAGAACTACAGTAAGATCATGTTGATATTTAGTCTAGAACTACAGTAAGATCATGTTGATATTTAGTCTAGAACTACAGTAAGATCATGTTGATATTTAGTCTAGAACTACAGTAAGATCATGTTGATATTTAGTCTAGAACTACAGTAAGATCATGTTGATATTTAGTCTAGAACTACAGTAAGATCATGTTGATATTTAGTCTAGAACTACAGTAAGATCATGTTGATATTTAGTCTAGAACTACAGTAAGATCATGGTAAGATCATGTTGATATTTAGTCTAGAACTACAGTAAGATCATGTTGATATTTAGTCTAGATCTACAGTAAGATCATGTTGATATTTAGTCTAGAACTACAGTAAGATCATGTTGATATTTAGTCTAGAACTACAGTAAGATCATGTTGATATTTAGTCTAGAACTACAGTAAGATCATGTTGATATTTAGTCTAGAACTACAGTAAGATCATGTTGATATTTAGTCTAGAACTACAGTAAGATCGTGTTGATATTTAGTCTAGAACTACAGTAAGATCATGTTGATATTTAGTCTAGAACTACAGTAAGATCATGTTGATATTTAGTCTAGAACTACAGTAAGATCATGTTGATATTTAGTCTAGAACTACAGTAAGATCATGTTGATATTTAGTCTAGAACTACAGTAAGATCATGTTGATATTTAGTCTAGAACTACAGTAAGATCATGTTGATATTTAGTCTAGAACTACAGTAAGATCATGTTGATATTTAGTCTAGAACTACAGTAAGATCATGTTGATATTTAGTCTAGAACTACAGTAAGATCATGTTGATATTTAGTCTAGAACTAAGATCATGTTGATATTTAGTCTAGAACTACAGTAAGATCATGTTGATATTTAGTCTAGAACTACAGTAAGATCATGTTGATATTTAGTCTAGAACTACAGTAAGATCATGTTGATATTTAGTCTAGAACTACAGTAAGATCATGTTGATATTTAGTCTAGATCTACAGTAAGATCATGTTGATATTTAGTCTAGATCTACAGTAAGATCATGTTGATATTTAGTCTAGATCTACAGTAAGATCATGTTGATATCTAGTCTAGAACTACAGTAAGATCATGTTCACACACAACGCTCTGATTTCTGTCACCATGGCAACACCAGAGCTGTCACTCAATACATCAGAAACAAAGTAACTGTTACTTATTTGAAAAAGTAACTCTAAATTAAAAAGTAATGCATTACTTTACTAGTTACTTAAAAAAGTAATCTGATTACGTAACTTGTGTTACTTGTAATGTGTTACCCCCAGCACTGGCTGTAAGCGTGATGAAGCATGATCCGCTGGTTTACACGTGTGTGTCTCTCTCAGGGCGACTCCGGCGGGCCGCTGGTGTGTCAGGAGCCGTCTGGACGCTGGTTTCTGGCCGGTGTGGTGAGCTGGGGCCGAGGCTGTGGAAGACCTGACTATTATGGGGTTTACACACGAATCACCAAACTCTCCGGCTGGATCAAACGCCTCAGTTCCTCCTGAGAAACACCTGAGCTCACCTGGGACCATTAACAACTAAACCCCAAACCGCTCCCCAGCGTTCAGTCTCTGTGCTTCATGGGAGATTAGCTTTGATGATGTCAGACTTGTGGAAATGTTTAGCTAGACTCCTCATTTAAAGAGATAGTTCACCCAAACATTAAAATTACTCTATTGACCCGATTATAAGACGACGTTCCTTTTTCCAGATGTACCTTTTGGAAAACCAAATCTTGTTTTTTTTTCTCTCTCTGTGAAACACATTTTTTATTACATTATTTTCATATTGCATATTTTTCCTATTTTTATTTTGAAAGTATGGCAAATACTGGTAAAAAGTACCAACAATGACATTTAAAAATATACACTTTTTGATATACCATAAAAATAACAGGTAGCCCATCTGAATTATATATTTAATACTATCCATCTCATAGTAGCCTACCAAAATTGCATTAACAGTAGAAGTGAAATATTACTGTAGTCTTCAAATATGGGTTCTGTGTTATGTTTTAAAATCACTTACAGAGTAAGTTTGTTCCCATCATACAGTCATTACTCTGTAAGCTTTTTTTTTTTTGTTTTTCACTCGTGATCTTTACAACACATTACATTACATATTTCATAACACACTCGTTTTATGCATTTTTGGCGCCACCTATTGTTGTGTGTGTATTATTGACACATCAAAGTCTAGACCCCGAATATAAGACGACCGCGTTTTTCAGATGTATTTCCAAGAAAAAACATGGTCTTATATTCGGGTCAATGCGGTAATTTACTCACCCTCAAGCCGTCCTATGTGTATATGACTTTCTTCTTTCAGACGAATCCAATCGGAGCAGTATTAATTTTGGCAGGCGTTTTTGATTTAGTCTCAGTCTTTATCTTGAGACGAAAATGTTTAATAGTCTTAGTCACATTTGAGTCATTTGAGTCTTTCATAGTTTTAGTCGCTGAAAAGTCACACAATTTTTAGTCATTACTTTTAGTCAAACTGCAGTTACCAACATTTATTTTGGTAGCTATTTTATATATAGCATTCAAACAAAAATAGTCATCAATTCTTCTCTCTTTAGACCAAATCAATTAAGCTTATGAGAAATTTGAATCAAGGATTGAATTTGGAAAAACTGGATTTTATTTTTGGTTTTGGTAGAGATACAAATTAAACTATTTTTTCAGATACAGTAGGTTTACTTAACAAGTATACATATACACCAGAGAACGGTACACTATTTCTCTGTTTAACCCATTTAACCCCACAATAGTGACCGTAAAAAAGTTTTCATTTATAAAGCTCTAAAAACCTTACTGACTGGTGTTTTAGTGCAAATATGGAAACAATAAAGAGTCTCAATGAAATATGTACAGTGTGTCACATGACCAGAACATAATCTTGAGAAGATGATAACTGCATCAAAGCTCTGAAACAAGATATGTTAACATAAAGATATGACAACGATTTTTGGTACACACTATCTTTAAGGTGTCTAGTATTAATATATGAATTCACATATATTCAGTTTTATTGAGTGTGGTCATAGAGTGAGTAAACATGATGACGGTCACAATACTGAGTGAACTTATGAATACAATATAAATCCAGATGCAGTTGTTGGTGATAAATGTTGCAATGACAAAATATTCAAATGTTACAAAAAAAATTGTAATACTCATAGCATTAATATAAAAATGTGATGTTATATTTTACAAAAATTAAAAATTTTGAAATGCGGTGATGGTTGTATTTTTTGTATTTTATCTCAGTGTTCATATCAATGTTGCATACGTTTTTTTATGCATAATAGTAACCTGTGATCAAACGGTTTAAAATAGCTGAGCTAAGATATATAATAATTTTTATGACTGCAGAAATATGTTATTTCAGGACTCACATTACCGGTTACCATGGTGACCGAACATAAAACACAGATTTTCACACACTTTACCACAAAAAATAAATAAAAAAATTATTGATTATTTCAAAGGGTTATTATGACACATCATTTGGATATTTTCATGTCTGGGAAAAATTTGTGATTAAACGGGTTAAAGCTGCTTTGACACGATCTGTATTGTAAAAAGCACTATATAAATAACAGTGACTTGACTAATCTCTAGCGTCCGCTAAACTAGCGTAAGCTCCGGTGAGAATATGCTCGTCTCGCGAGAACCAGCGTTTGTTTACAGGAGCAAAGGTTCC
>CM049853.1:35755737-35760590 GCA_027422415.1 Schizothorax lantsangensis
CACAAGATCTAAAAGTAGCTGCCATCACCCCAATCCTTAAGAAACCTGGTCTTGATAACACAGATTTGAACAATTTTAGACCAATATCAAACCTCCCATTTGTTGCTAAAATACTTGAGAAACATAATCTTTATGAGCAGTTTCAATCTGGTTTCCACAGAAACAGCACTTTTAACTCTTGTGCATCAATAAAAAAAAGTTACACATAGGTCCATAGTGGACAAAAATGTCCACGTCAAAAAACGGTCATAAAAACGTTAAGCTTGGGAGCACAGACTTGACTTGACAGACTGGTCTCATTTTAAAGAAGACCCACGGCAGATTATTGTTGAAGTAAAAAAAGTTTAAAAAGTGAAACCAAAAAAAAGTTAGACAGGTTTAAGTTTATGAAAATGATTTATGAGCAATATTTTATATAACATATATATTTTATGAAACATGTTGAACTCTAAACCTGCTTGAAAATCAAAGCCATAAATCTAAACAAGCTGTGTTCCAAATTTGAGGTTGATATCTCAAAAAATTAGCTTTCAGTAAGATTTTGTTTGGGCGCAGTACCACATTTTCTCCATTAGATGCCAGCAAAACTCCACTGGTGCACACTGTGCTTGTATTTGTGATTTACAGTAGAGTTTTTCTCTCAAATATTATGAAAACACACGCATACACACAATTTTTTATGACACATACAAACCACACCCACACAATTATAGCTGCATTATTTATCCAATTGGCTCTATAATATGCAGAAGCAGAAAACAGGAATAAAGCGAGTATTTGACTTATAGGCCAAACCTGAAAAATGGCACCATCTGGTAAAAAAATAGAATGAAACCGAATGAAGGCCTATTAACAAAATTTGCATCATTTTACAGTTAAACAGCACTGCGATTAAAAATAGCAGTTTTAATGGGTTTCAATGGGGACATTTTTGTCCAAAAGGTCCTTAGAGGAACTATTTTTTGAACCTAGTGTACAAGAGATTTATTAAAGGAAATGGGGGTGAAATTCCAATGGAAATACACACCTGTGCCAAAATTTATGCGGCTGCCAATAACACAGGCAAAATGATCAAAAAAACTAAACTGAAAAGGACAAAAATGTCCAAAAGGTTGCACAAGGGTTAAAAGTGGTTAATGATCTCCTTCTGGTTTCTGATTCAGGTGCCCACTGTATCCTGGTTCTCCTTGATCTGAGTGCAGCCTTTGATACTGTTTGCCACTCTGTACTTCTTTCTCGACTATCTGCTATAGGTGGCTAACATAATATCTATCGGATAGACAGCAATTCGTTAGGATAGATAAGAATAGATCTCACACTGTCACTACTTCCCGTGGTGTACCCCAAGGTTCTGTACTTGGTCCACTTTTATTTCTCATTTACGTGCTGTCACTGGGTCAGATGTCATGGTCTCAATTTTCATAGTTTTCGCTGATGATATTCAAATCTATTTTACAGTTCAACCAAGCTCAGTTTGCCCACTGAGTGCAGCCTTTGATACTGTTTGCCACTCTGTACTTCTTTCTCGACTATCTGCTATAGGTATCACTGGTGCTGCTCTTCAGTGGCTAACATCATATCTATCGGATAGACAGCAATTCGTTAGGATAGATAAGAATAGATCTCGCACTGTCACTACTTCCCGTGGTGTACCCCAAGGTTCTGTACTTGTTCCGCTTTTATTTCTCATTTACGTGCTGCCACTGGGTCAGATGTCATGGTCTCAATTTTCATAGTTACGCTGATGATATTCAAATCTATTTTACAGTTCAACCAAGCTCATTTTGCCCACTGAGTGCAGCCTTTGATACTGTTTGCCACTCTGTACTTCTTTCTCGACTATCTGCTATGGAATCACTGGTGCTGCTCTACAATGGCTAACATCATATCTATCGGATAGACAGCAATTCGTTAGGATAGATAAGAATAGATCTCGCACTGTCATTATTTCCCATGGTGTACCCCAAGGTTCTGTACTTGGTCCGCTTTTATTTCTCATTTACGTGCTGTCACTGGGTCAGACGTCATGGTCTCAATTTTCATAGTTACGCTGATGATATTCAAATCTATTTCAACCAAGCTCAGTTTGCCCACCCCCTTCTATTGTCTTCAAGAACTTAAAACCTGGATGTCAGATCATTTTTTACAACTAAATGCAGACAAAACTGAAATCCTGCTGGTTGGTCCTAAATCACAGAGCTCCTCCCAGCATGACATCTTCATAGATATCGATGGTGTCCAGGCCCTCAACAACTATGCGAAATATGGGAGTGTTGTTTGACTCTGCGCTATGCTTTGATTCACATATTGTTCAGATTGTTAAATCATGCTTTTACCAACTGCAAAATATTGTTCGTATACGTCCCTCACTTAATTTTGGAGATGCTGAAGCTATTATCCATGCTTTTATAACCTCCAAATTGGATTACTGTAACTCCTTATATAGCGGCATACCTGCCAAAGTTATTAATCGTCTCCAAATGGTACAAAACTCTGCTGCTCGAGCCCTTACATTTAATAAAAAATCTGCACATATCACTCCCATCCTTCACCAACTTCACTGGCTTCTGGTGGCCAAACGTATTCAGTTCAAACTCTTAGTTTTAGTTTATAAGGCCCATAACGACCTCACACCTCAATACCTAATCGAGTTAGTGCAACCATATGTTCCTGCACAGACTCTCAGATCTAGCAATGATAACTTGCTTGTTGTGCCCAAGTATAAACTCTCTACGGTGGGTGGTAGAGCTTTCTGTATTATAGGCCCTAAGCTATGGAACAAGCTGCCCCATAATATTCATGCTGCCTTCTCTCTCCAGACCTTTAAGTCGCAACTTAAAACTCATCTATTCACTTTGTTCTCTAAATAACTCTTCTACCTAACTGTTTCCCCTTCTGTCTATATGACACATGACCATTTTCTTGACATAATCGATGTTCATCATATGATTACAAGACCTCTTGTTGTTAATTATCTGTAATTCCTTGTTGTCAACACTTGTTTGTCTGAATGTTCCCTCTGATTGTTTGGTGTATTTTGTTTGCCAATTGCTTGTATTATTTTGTATAGTGACCTTGGGTTCTTGAAAGGCGCTATAAAAATAAAACATATTATTATTATTATTATTTAGAACGACAGTGCACACACACACACACGCACACACGCACACATCACACACACACACACTGCTGTTCTTCAGAATAATCAAAATAAGAGGGATCATGAAAATTGCATGTTATTGTTTATTTAATACAATAAGCTATTTCCTAACAGATATTTATTATTCTCCACAAGACAAAATAATAACTGAATTTATAAAAATGACCCCGTTCAAAAGTTTACACACCCTTCAATCTTAATAATCTATGTTGTTTCCTGGATGATTAACGACTGTCTTTCTGTTTTGTGATGGTTATTCATGAGTCCCTCGTTGGTTCTGAGCAGTTCATCTGCTGTTCTTCAGAATAATCCTCCAGCTTCTGCATATTCTGTGGTTTCCAGCATCTTCTGCATATTTGAACCCTTTCCAACAGTGACTGTATGATTTTGAAATCAATCTTTTCACACAGAGGGCACTCATACATTTATATAAAGTGAAAACATTTACTGATGCTCAAGAAGGCAACACAATGCATTAAGAGCTGGGGGTGTAAACATTTTGAATTGGATGATCAGGGTAAAATGTACTTATTTTGTCTTCTGGGAAACATTTAAGTATTTATGTAGCTTCTTAAAGGGACAGTACACCCAAAAATAAAAATTCTGTCATCATTTACTCATCCTCAAGTCGTTCCAAACCTGTATGAATGTGTTTGTTCTGAACACAAAGGAAGATATTCTGAAGAAAGTTTGTAATCAGGCTGTTTTGGGACACCATTGACTTCCATAGTAGGAGAAAAATACTGCTCTGTTTCCCTCATTCTTCAGAATATCTTCCTTTGTGTTAAAATTAAAACACTTATTTTGTTAAAATTATTAACATATTTGCATATTTTGCAAGGGGTATGTAATCTTTTGAGCACAACTATATATATATATATATATATATATATATGTATATAGAATCAGCTCAGTATAACAACAAGGTTGTGGAAAGTCCCCAGGGAGGATGTGAAACTATGTGTGTGTTTGAGTTCTAATTTGGTTTTGTGCTAATAGAAGAATGTGGGAGTTTTAGAGGTTAGAGACCACTGGGCTCTGTGTTACAGCGAACACAAATAAACCGAGAGAGAGAGAGAGAGAGAGAGAGAGCGCAGGGTCAGAGAGAGAGAGAGACACAGAGAGAGAGAGAGAGAGAGAGAGAGAGAGCGCAGGGTCAGAGAGAGAGAGACACAGAGAGAGAGAGAGAGAGACACAGAGAGCGAGAGAGAGAGAGAGAGAGAGAGAGAGAGCAGGGTCAGAAGTCCACACTCTGATCTCATGTGTTCATGTTTCGTCCCACTGCTGTCTGGAGAAGCAAACATATCATCAGCCGCTCGCTGCTTCTCTTCCTGCTGGTGATTCATTCTGCAGCCAGAGGCCTGTGGGTTTTTCCAGAGTTTGTGAGCGTCTGGAGAGTCACTGCTTGAAGTGAGGAGGACGAGCGAGGAGGGGGAGGAGAGATAGAGTGTGTGTGTGTGTGTGTGTGAGTGAGAGAGAGAGTATGAGTGTGTGTGTGTGTGTGTGTGTGTGTGTCTGTGAGTGTGTGTGTGTGTGTGTGTGTGTGTGTGTGTGTGTGTGTGTGAGAGAGAGAGAGAGTATGAGTGTGTGTGTGTGTGTGTGAGAGAGAGAGAGAGTGTGTGTGTGTGTGTGTGTGTGTCTGTGAGTGTGTGTGTGTGTGTGTGTGTGTGTGTGTGTGAGAGAGAGAGAGAGA
>CM049853.1:35760690-35793190 GCA_027422415.1 Schizothorax lantsangensis
GTTCGATTCCCAAGGAAAGCAAGAGCTGATCAAATGTAAAACTGTAACTTGAATGCAATGTAAGTCGCTTTGGATAAAAGCGTCTGCTAAATGCATAAATGTAAATGTAAATATCGACTATGCATTCCATAAGTTTCTCAATTTGGTGTATTTCACCGGGCCGTGAAGAAATATAGAGCTGAGTATCATCAGCATAACAGTGAAAGCTAACCCCGTGTTTCCTGATGATATCTCCCAAGAGTAACATATAAAGCGTGAAAAGTAACGGCACTAGTACTGAGCCTTGAGGTACTCCATACTGCACTTGTGATCGATATGATACCTCGTCATTCACTGCTACGAACTGATGGCGGTCAGATAAGTACGATTTGAACCAGGCTAATGCACTTCCACTAATGCCAACAAAGTTTTCTAGTCTATTCAAAAGAATGTTGTGGTCGATAGTGTCGAACGCAGCGCTAAGATCCAGTAGCACTAATAGAGAGATACAACCACGATCAGATGATAAGAGCAGGTGATTTGTCACTCTAATGAGAGCAGTCTCAGTACTATGATACGGTCTAAATCCTGACTGGAAATCCTCACAGATATCATTTTTCTCTAAGAAGGAATATAATTGTGAGGATACTACCTTTTCTAATATCTTTGACAGAAAAGGGAGATTCGAGATCGGTCTGTAATTAACTAGATCTTTGGGGTCAAGTTGTGTTTTTTTAATGAGAGGCTTAATAACAGCCATTTTAAAGTTTTTGGGTACATATCCTAATCACAATGATGAATTAATAATAGCCAAAAGAGGATCTATGACTTCTGGAAGCACCCCTTTTAATAGTTTAGATGGAATAGGGTCTAACATACATGTTGTTGGTTTAGCTGATTTAACAAGTTTATACAATTCTTCCTCTCCTATAGTAGAGAATGAGTGGAATTGTTCCTCAGGGGATCTATAGTGCACTATCTGATGCGATACTGTAGCTGACGGCTGCATGGTTACAATTTTATCTCTAATAGTATCGATTCTGGAAGTAAAATAGTTCATAAAGTACAGTAATTACTGCTGTGCTGTTGGGAAATGTCAACACCTGTTGATGCTTTATTTTTTGTTAATTTTGCCACTGTATTGAATAAATACCTGGGGTTATGTTTGTTTTTTTCTAAAAGAGACTAAAAGTAATCAGATCTAGCAGTTTTTAAAGCTTTTCTGTAGGATAGGGTACTTTCCCGCCAAGCAATATGAAATACCTCTAGTTTTGTTTTCCTCCAGCTGCGCTCCAATTTCCGGGCTGCTCTCTTTAGGGTGCGAGTGTGCTCATTATACCACGGTGTTGGACTCTTTTCCTTAATCTTCCTTAAGCATAAAGGAGCAACCGTATCTAAAGTGCTAGAAAAGAGAGAGTCCATAGTTTCTGTTACATCATCAAATTATTCTGCGCTGTTGGATATGCTGAGGAATTGAGATAAATCAGGAAGATTATTTACAAAGCAGTCTTTTGTGGTAGAAGTGATAGTTCTACCGTAATTGTAAGAAGGAGTTGAATTTACAGCTTTAGCTGTATGGAGTTTACACAAGACTAGATAATGATCTGATATATCATCGCTTTGCTGCAGAATTTCAACACCATTAACATCAATTCCATGTGACAGTATTAAATCTAGAGTATGATTTCGACAATGAGTAGGTCCTGATACGTGTTGTCTAACCCCGATAGAATTCAGAATGTCTATGAATGCTGATCCTAATGCATCTTTTTCATTATCAACGTGGATATTAAAATCACCCACAATTAAGACTTTATTTGCAGCCAGCACTAACTCTGATAAAAAATCAGCAAATTCTTTAATAAAGTCTGTATGGTGCCCTGGTGGCCTGTATACAGTAGCCAGTACAAATCACAGGGGATTTATCATTAATACTTTTTTCTCTAGATAATGTTATATGAAGCACCATTCCTTCAAAGGAGTTATACTTGAAGCCTGTCTTCTGAGAAATACTGAGAATATTGCTGTAAATTGTAGCAACACCTCCACCTTTGCCTTTTGGACGCGGCTCATTTTTGTAACAGTAATCTTGGGGGGGTAGACTCGTTTAAAATAATGTATTCATCTGGTTTTAGCCATGTTTCTGTCAAACAGAGCAAATCTAGGTTATGATCAGTGATCATATCATTTACAAAAAGTGATTTTGTAGAAAGGGACCTGATATTCAGTAAGCCAAGTTTTATCAATTGTTTCTCTTTATTGTAAACATTTTTTATTTTTTGAACATCAATTAAATTGTTACTCTTACTTTGGTTTGGACGTTTTCTGTATTTTCTAGTTCGGGGAACAGACACAGTCTCTATAGTGTGATATCTATGTGAAGGAGTCTCTATGTGCTGAGAATTAACTGACTTCTGTGACGTGAGGCGGCTAGCAGACGGTCGGTTTAGCCAGTCTGTCTGCTTCCACACCCGGGTCCCAGTTAGTCAAGTATGAACTCTAAGACTATGTGCCATATTTCTAGAGAGAAGAGCGGCACCACCCCAGGAGGGATGAAGACCATCTCTTTTCAACAGGTCAGGTCTGCCCCAAAAACTCGTCCAATTGTCTATAAAATCTATGTTATTCTGCGGGCACCACTTAGACATCCAGCCACTGAGTGACGACAGTCTGCTATGAATCTCATCACCCCGGTAAGCAGGGAGGGGGCCAGAGCATATTACAGTGTTTGACATCGTACTTGCAAATTCACACACCTCTTTAACATTATTTTTAGTGATCTCTGACGTGGATCATTAGCGCCGACGTGGATAACAATCTTACTGAATTTACATTTAGCATTAGCCAGCAATTTTAAATTTGCCAAGATGTCAGGCGCTCTGGCTCCCGGTAAACAATGGACTATGGTGGCTGGTGTCTCTATTTTCATGTTCCGTACAATAGAATCGCCAATAACTAGAGCACTTTCATCAGGTTTCTCAGTCGGTGTGTCACTGAGTGGGGAGAACCTGTTTGATGTTTTGATCGGAACGGAAGAGCGGTGTTTTGACCCGCGACTATGCCGCCTTACAGTCACCCAGTTGCCCTGCTACACGGGCTTTAATGCCGGAACCGAATAATGTACAGGAGTCCCTGAGCTAGTCACATCCAAAGCAGTATCTACAGCCCTCACATTCTTACTATTCTCAACTAAAGTTTGGATGCATGTCTCTAGTTCTAAAACCTTCTCTGTCAGCCTAACTATTTCCCTGCATTTATCACATGTGAATCCCTCGTCGCCAATAGAGAGAGATAAACTATACATGTGGCAAGTGATGATGCAAGGAGAAGCCATTACTCACCGTGATTGATGAATGATACCAACTTTAACTTACCACTTACCACTGTTGTTTGATGAACTCGTGAAAAACGGAGCGAGAGAGAAATGAAAACGAAGCGAGAAAAAAATAAAACAATAATAGGAGCAAATAGTAGCGCGAATGGAACCGCGAGTAACAAGCTAACCGGCTAACGAATGCTAACGCGCTGCACTCACGGTTTTAAAAGCGAACAATCAAATTACTTTGATAGATAATACCAGAAATATGGTGGGAATTAAGTTATATATTATCACTTTAAACAACAGAGAGTGAAAGTAAGGTAAAGATTCAATAAAAAAGCGGAGCTACAATCGCAAACCTCTCAGCAGCACAACAGACAGGAACAGACTGAAGCAATCGATCACCAAACTCAGAACACACATTTAATATTGACTTTACACGGACTTTAAGCATTTTCCTCTCATAAGAACAAGCTTAATGCACTGAGACAGTGATAATAAAAGATTATGTACACACCTTACTAATAAATCATAATATGTGCAGAAAAACAGATGAGCCCAAAATATGAACATTAAATATCATTGTCTTAATCCATAAGCGCTTTCTACTTTACGGTTTTCTAAAGGGAGGAAAATGCTTTGCTTAAACATGTTGCGTTAATATTCCGGCTCACCTGCATGTCTTTTAGCATCACAGTCTTAGTACATTAAACCAGCATTTTAAAATGCTATAAAACTGATTTGATTTTGCTTGTCATTTGTCGAAATATATATGAAACTCGCTGAATGTGACCCACAATCTCTGATTCTCCTCCGTGGCCATGGAAATATTAATATTTATAATGAAAACAATTATACTTTGTCATTTAAAAGTTTCCAACAAAGAAATGGATCGACTTCTGTCAGCTTGTTGAACACTTTTATTTGGATAATTTTATATGACGGCTGAAGCAGCAGCGGGTGACACAGTTTTCATGCTAATCAGAAATTCTACAAAACCTAAGAGAAAAAAAAATCTAATTATCATGCAATGCGATAAATTAGCTTCTCTTCTCTGCAAACGATACAATGAAGAAAGAATGATTGTTTAACTTAAAGGCAAAAACAAAACAAAAGATAAGCAGTTATCCGTATAGAGTGGGGGAACTATGATGTCACTTTGTAGGCGAAAACCCGGAAGCGAGTTAGCATTTTAGCACTTCCGGTTCCATCGTCCCAGAGTCCAATAATTTGGGTGCGTCTGAAATCGCATACTTCCCTACTATATAGTATGCGAAAAACAGTATGCGAGGCGAGTAGTATGTCCGAATTCATAGTATTCGAAAAGCAGTAGGCGAGAAGTACCCGGATGACCTACTGCTTCCGCCCGAATTCTGTAGTAGGCATACGATGGTTCACTTTCGTAGGTTCACTTCGATGCTGCGATGACGTCATCGCTCTGGGAACACCCCCGGTGTGAGGAATGCCTGAAGCCCTTATACCATCATGCCAATTTCATTGGCCAAATAGCGCTTAGCACCGCCCCTACGCATACGTACTGTATGCTATATCAGCGTGCCGTGCGCTATTTCATAGAATTTTAGAATAGAATAGAATTTTTTTATTTGTCACATCCACGATTATATAGAGAGTATATAACCAGCAGTGAAATGTATTCTCTGCATTTAACCCATCCTAAGTGAACACACACCCGGAGCAGTGGGCAGCCATGTTACAGCGCCCGGGGAGCAGTTGGGGGTTCGGTGCCTTGCTCAAGGACACCTCAGTCATGGTATTGAAGGAGGAGAGAGCGCTGGTTATTCACTCTCCCACCAACAATCCCTGCCGGACCCGAGATTCGAACCCACAACCTTTGGATTACGAGTCCAACTCTCTAACCATTAGGCCACGACTTCATCAGATTTCAATTCCTTCAGGAAGCGAATCTTCTGTTGCCCATCAGAAAGAGATTCTTGTGTTCTAAGCCATCCTTTTATAGAGCAGTATTACTCCTCTAGGTGGACACAATGAGATTTCCGGTATGTTTGGATGCATGTTACACGGACTCACGAGGAAACAGGTAGGAAGACCGCTTCGCGGTCTTTATCTATTATTGTAGCCGTGATATCTGTGTTTTTTAAGTGTTGCACTCTGGGCTCACTCTCCTTCTGAGGTAGGAGAGATGTCCGTTCAACCCCCGCTGTTCCAGTTCTGTGGTTGCCGAGGCGCCGCACGAGCTCGACGCTTGGGGTGACGGCGATGAGCCGAGTGTATGGAGATTGAGCGAACGGAATTAATTCCCTTCTCCCTCGCTCTCTTCCCCGGACCACGTGCGTTCATCATAGAGCGCCTCGTGCGTCCGGTGGTTTAGTCAATCTGATCCCGCTCCGGAAGCTCGTAAATCGATTCTTTCTTCTGCGGATTAGATGAAGCATACTCTACAGCAGCCTCAGGCTCGTGAGGAGTATTCTTATAGCAATCTATAACTGCGAGCAGATGAGTTTTTCCCCTCTCTCTCTCTAACATTACTTGCTATGCTGCACTAATGCAGTCACGTTCATTTGATTGGCGCTTATGCTTCCAACTCTTGTTCGTACACTGTTTTTAGACACGGACTCCGAGGAGTCTTGCAGCAGAGAGTTGTGCACTATGATTTTGGCGCTCTGTGCTACCAAACATTAGTTGCCCGATTATTTCCTTCAGCTCCGTTCTGAGTCGAGCTGAAATAAGTGAGTTTTTTCCCTCTCTCTCTCTAACATTACTTGCCACGCTGCACTAATGCAGTCATGTTCATTTGATTGGCGCTTATGCTTCCAACTCTTGTTCATGCACTGTTTTAGTCACGGACTCTAAGGAGTCTTGCTGCAGACGGTTGTTGTGCACTATGATTTTGGCGCTCTGTGCTACCAAACATTAGTTGCTCGACTATTTCCTTCAAACTCCGCTGCTCCGTCGATTGAAACAAATGAGTGGATGAGCTCACAGAGAGTATTCTTATAGACAGCCTTCTTGGAAAGCTATAATGTAGTGGCTCGGGCTGTAGAGTGAGCAGACGGTTAGTATATCTCCCTCTCTACTCGCGGCACTCAGACACGTTCATTTGAATCGGTGCTTACGCCTTCAACTCTTGTTCAAGCACTGTTTTAGACGCGGACTCTGAGGAGTCCTTCAGCTGATGTTTTGTCGTGCACCATGATCTTGGCACTTCATGCTTCCGAGCGTGGGGCTACCCGACTAATATAACATTTATTTCAGCTCTGCTGCTGCATTGAGCTGGAACGTTAAGTGGCAAGCTGTTTTAACATTTATGTTATATGGCTCAGATTGTAGAGTTGAGCAGACGGGTCTTCCTATCTCTCTCTCGCTCTCTCTCTCTCTCTCTACTTCTGCACTGCACTAATGCAGGCATGTGTATTTGAATTGGTGATACGCTTCCAGCCCTCGTTTCGTGTTTGTCATGCACTATTGTCTTGGCGCTTCGTGCTACCAAGCATTAGTCTGCCCTGCTGTTAATTTTTCTCTCAGCTCCACTGCTGCTTTGAGCTGGAACAAATAGTGGGCTCTGTTCTATGAGCTGGCTTTGTGGAACAGTATGGCAACCACATGCACGTCCATGTTTAACTCTTGTCATAGCTATGTGAAAATAAGTGTATAAATGGAACAGTTCATTGTTGGAGCTGAGCTGATGATCTGAATGAGAAAGAGATGCAGAACGACGCGACGCGACACGAGGAACAGGATTGAGAACCGCTGCTTTAGAACACTGATTATTTGTGAATCCATTAGAATCGTTAGAAGACAGAATCGTGATTCATACAGTATATTAATGGATTTTTACATGCACCCCTAGTTTTCTTCCTCTTCTCTAAAGCAGCGCAGCATGGCCTTCCTTGCATGTTCCCGGGGGCGGGGTTTATCTGGGTTTATGATGTCACTAACCCAGAATTATTTTGTTGTAGTCTCTTACCAGCCGCTCGCTGTAGGCGATGCAGTGCTAATTCTGTAAAAGACAATTTCTCCCTTTGCATTTAACTTTGAGCTTCGTAACTTTGCAGATGTTGTTTAATCGCACACACAGCTACATTACACACCAACAAAAGTTAAAAAGGTGAAATCGTATTATATGACCCCTTTAAACATCTACTGAAATACTCTTAAAACTACATTTCATGACATAACAACAGTAGTATTTTGAAAATTATGCAGGTTTTCTCCTCCGCCATTAACGCTTGCTGGTTTGTGTGAAATGCATTCTGGGATACCTGGCTATCCTCGATAAAAGGGGCGGAGCTAGAACACATCCGGGGATTTTAATTGCTCTTAACGACTGATGACGTTTCACAAGAACACAAGTACAGTCAAGAGCGCATACTGAGAAACGAGGCTCATTTACATACTTTTGAGTTCTTTTAACCCGTTTAATCCCAAATTTGTCCCAGAAAATAGCCAAATGGTGTGTCATTAGTCACCCTTTGAAATAGTCAATCATTTTTTTTTTTTTGGAAAAGTGTGTGAATAATTGTGTTTTATGGTCGGTCACAGATTAACATATTTCTGCAGTCATAAACATTGTTATATATCTTAGCTCAGCTATTTTAAACTGTTTGATCACATTCTAGGGTTACTATTATGCATAAAAAACCCTTATGCAACATTGATATGAAAACTGAGATAAAATACAAAAAAATACAACCACCAACGTATTTCAAAATTATTACTTTTTTTGTAAAATATAACATAACATTTTTATATTAATGCTACCAGTATTACAACATCAATATTGTAAATTTTTTGTAACATTTGAATTTTTAATTTAGTGCAATATTTTCTCATGGCAACATTTTATTGCAATTTTCACCAACAACTGCATCTGGATTTATATTGTATACCTAAGTTCACTCATTATTGTGACCGTCATCATGTTTACTCACTCTATAGCCCTACTCGGACGGTAATTTTTTCTCAGGGGGACGTAAGTGATTTTCACCATATACAGGGGGTAGTTGGTGATTTAATTGCCGTCCGAATCCAGGATGTTGGTGTTTTTCTCCCACCACCCACGTAAAAATCCCCGGCTGAATTACCTACTGTTTTTTGACAAACACCGAGGTCGTGTGGTAATTTAATTGCCATCCGAATCCACATATCTGAGTTTAAGAGAAGAAATCGATTCAGAATTCAGTATTTAAACCCTTTTTGAGCACTTTGAGCAAAGGGTAACACTTTGGTGTAATTTGCATACATGTTTATTTCTGAAATGCTGGAAAGTATTTAAAAGAACAATATTAACTTCATGACTGCTCCACCACAGCGAGTGAGAGCAGAAAGAGAAGAAAAGCACGTAAACATTGGAAATGGGTCTTTATTAGGCAGCAGCAGATATATACAATTTTAAAATGTGTATTATAAACAGATATATCGCGTATAATTATATACAACTATAGCGCGTCTATTTTCCTATTTTTAAATAGGAGATTTAAATAATCAAATAATAAATAGGATTATATATTATAGAATATGCTTGGAATAATATGAATACATTTGTAAAAAAAGTTATTTTATTTACAGCAGACAATCATGTGACTGGATCACAGAACTCGAGAACTCGCTCCTCCACTGTGAATAAATCGCCATCCGAATCCATGAGTTTTATCACTGAGGTGATATGTAAATTTATTTTTACAGACGTCCATATGAGAAACAATTACCGTCCGAATCGGGCTTATGACCACACTCAACAAAACTGAATATATGTGAATTCATATATTAATACTAGACACCTTAAAGATTATGTGTACCAAAAATCTTTATCATATCTTTATGTTAACATATCTTGTTTCAGAGCTTTGATGCAGTTATCATCTTCTCAAGAGTCTGCTCTGGTCATGTGACAATCTGCACTAATCATGTGACGCTGTACATATTTCATTGAGACTCTTTATTGTTTCTATATTTGCAGGAAGTCACTAAAACATCAGGTTTTTAGAGCTTTTATAAATGAAAACGTTTTTTACGGTCACTATTGTGAGCGGTGGGTTAATGTAAGGCTGTTGGGTTTTGGGAGTGTTTTATTGATTTTGTCATATACTTGTTTATAGTGCTTTTTGTTATGTCAAGCTGGTGTGCTTTACACTGTTCAAATTAAGATAAATGTCTTCTTATTTTGATATTTCACAGTATTTACACACATGCAGCGGTGATAGATCAGAAGGGAAGAACAGGTGAATACAGACATGTAAGTATGTTAATTATGGAGTTCCTTTATGTATCACACATTAGCTAATATTCATATTTCTTGTCCTTATATGATCATCTCTAGCAGTCTGAGATCAATGACAACACAAGCTCACGTGAGCATGTTTTTCATGTTAATTAATCTCGTAGCATCATCTAGTTACACAATTACAAGCTTGCGTCACCTCAGTCCGTTCTTAATTAATCCCCAGGCATTTTAATTAATGTCTTAATTAGTGACTCGTTAATGTTCTTAATTATGCATCTGGAAAGCTGGTATCTGTGAGAAGTAAAATAATCAGGTTATCTGACACAAACACAACAGTGAGGAGAAGAAAGTGAAGTTCAGATTCGTTCGCTGTAGCCTGATCTTCACAGAGTCTGAAGATCAATCAGAAAAGAGTCGTTAGGAGATAAACGAGCAGCGGAGAAACAGGCAAACAGGAGACGTCTGGGGAAACACCACACACAGAAAACACAACAACCGGCACAGTTTCATAAAGTCAACATGTTGATGTTCAATCAGTGCTTCTCTACTGGGTTTGATCTAATCAGAGTCAAGATTTTACATCAGCGCAATGCAGGGATTTACAATAGTAACAAAAGCGAACATTGATATATATCAATATTACAGTGTGTAGACCCTGAACAGGCCCAGTGAGATACAGAATTATGAACAAGGACTTAAAGGGACAGTTCACCCAAAAATGAAAATTCTGTCATCAGTTACTCATCCTCAAGTAGATCCAAACCTGTATGAATGTGTTTGTTCTGAACACAAAAGGAAGATATTCTGAATAATGAGGGAAACAGAGCAGTATTTTTCTCCTACTATGGAAGTCAATGGTGTCCCAAAACAGCCTGATTTCAAACTTTCTTCAAAATATCTTCCTTTGTGTTCAGAACAAACACATGTGTTTGTGGGGGGGTTAAAGTAACCCCTAAAGTAGAGCAATGACCATATCCCATATCAAAACTCAAAATATGTCATTCACATAACTAAAATGCATAGGGCCTATTTTGCAGTCACCGTTTTGCGTATTGATCATAAACACAGCTAAAAGGCATCCTATCAGTGGCCATCCTTCACAAAACTTAACATCTACCACAATTTTATCACAGGTAGAATGCAAAATGTTTCAATAAAAGCATTTCAATCAAATGTAACTTATGCAATATTTCAAACCTTTAACCCAACCTGACGCAACAGTTTAAAATTAGCCCAATTACGTGGAAAAAATGCATCCAAGCATCCAAAGCGATTTAAATACTCAACATTAAGTTATATTCAATATTAGAATGTTTGCGGGAGCAGGCGGTGATGGTCAGAAATTGGGAGCGGGTTTAAGAAAACAGTCCTGTGCAGGGCTTTAATACAAAAACGCACACAATGAATGGCGACTGTAGAAAGCAAAAGCCAAATCACGGACATTTTGGCCGATTTAGGAATCCCGGCTAATGCATTTTTTTAGATCCAAAAAGACGACATGTCCATGGAAAAAAGAACATATGGTCACCCTAATTTAATGTTGTCTGGCCTGTATTTTCTTTAACTTTTTTATAGTTTAATTCATGGTGTTTGAAGATACACTTGTGCCAAAATAATGATGGACATACAATCTTTGACATCAATAAGAACATGGGACGTGTTTTCTCCTCCCTTTCTTGTTGTCGTAATGATTAAATACGATTAGTTTTATTGTATTATTTGACAGTGCTTTTCATGTTGTCAGTGTCCCATCACAACAGACCCGAGGCCCATGTTTGGGTCACGAACCACTGGATCTCCAACCCTGCTTCTGCAGATTTCAGCTCCATCCCGGATAATCAAGGTGTTCAGGGTTACTAGATAATTACAGGCAGGTGTGTTGGAACTGGTGTCTCCAGAAGCAGGGCTGGCGATCCATGGATTAGACCGAGACACAGACAGTCCAAGAGTCTCAAATCACACACACTTCAGACGCTCACGGTGATGGGTTTCTTGGAAGGACTCTGCAGGCATTTACAGAACGCGGATAGCTCCATCTTAGAGATGTAGAGCAAAGGCTCGATGGTGCAGCTGAGGTCCATGATGGAGAAGACGCAGAGGCTGATCTTACAGCGGAAGGTCTTGAAAGAGTAGGTGGAAGCAAACGGCATCAGAGCCACGGGAGGCAGATAGTTCCCCACAACGATGGCAAGGATGATAATCACCATTTTAAAGGCCCTCTTCTTCACCGGGTTCATGACTTCTTTCCCTGCGACGCTCTTCCGGAGGACCCAGATGATGGAGAGGTTGCAGAACACCATGATGAAGAAGGCCGAGAGGATGACTCCGCTGAAGACCTCATTCACGCTCATGACTCCTAAGAAGGTTTTGGTCAGTGAATAGGCCAGGATTAGTCCCCAAACCAGCACCGAGATGCCGATCCGGATGCGAGTGTCACGGATCCCGGTGAAGAGGATGGGATGGACCACGGCGATGTACCTGTCCAGACAAATACAGGTGAGAAACAACGGCGTCACGTCTTTGAGTCCGTAGGCGAAACGCACCGAGTACCACGCGGACTCATCGTTGAAGTACAGCCGGTTGGAAAGATCGACCGGCGTCATGAGGCCAAAATAGGCATCCAGGATGGAAAGGTTAAAAATGAAGACGTCTGACGTCGAGCCTTCGCTCTTCTTCATCAGAATCTGCCACAACACGAGAGCGTTCAGGGGAACGCCTGCAATCAGGTTTAATACTTTCACTCCAAAGTACAATAGAAACCAATGAGGAGCCTCCGCACACGCCTCGAACTGGTACCACGGTAAACGTTGCCACCCGGAGACTGAGCTGGAGTTCAGACTCAAAGCCGAGGCGTTTTCCATGATGATGAAATCAGCTACGGACGTCGTTATAATGATCTGTCTTCGACTGTTATACCTCCTGAACTTAAGACACGTAACAAACAATGATTTCAAGAGTTCCTCATCGAGTTAAATATGGCTTGTTCAATACGGAGCAAGTCTCTGACCATCACCCAACTTAGATGCGTCGTCAGTTTAGCGTCTCTCTTGGGGCGCTCCGAGAAAAGCTCTTCCCGCGGGGGACGTTTTGGATGCAACCAATTGTTGCGGTTCCTTCGGGTCAACAAGAGGATCTCGTCTGTGATTGGATGGAGAGGAGGGTCTGGCGGAAAAGTTGGCGATAAAGTCTCGATGAAAGGGGACGAACGAATTTCGTGATGCAACTGCAGGTTGCAAGAAGAGCTTCATGTAAACAGCTGATGCAAGAAACAACTCTACCTTTCTTACATTTATGGCTCTCTGCCACAGACAAGCTTAAGAGCCCTCGACTGTCATAACTACTCTATAGAGCGATACATATTTCAGTTTCATTTCAGTTGATTTATTGGTGAGCGCAACCAAAACTTACACTAGATTTAGTTTGAATCCTTTTGTGTTTTTATACAGATGCTGATCCAGTGACTGATCTGTTCACTTGTATATCCTCATTTCACATACATACATATATTTGATGCATGTTTGATATTTCGGTGTTGGATTGAATGTCAGTGTGTCTTGTTCGGTCTATGATGCAAATGTGAGACATGTGAGTCCACATGTAAACCTGTACAGTACAACAGTGAGTTTCATCAGATGCTGCATCACTGTATGTGTGTGTGTGTGAGTTTGCCTTTGTGCATTTGAAGCTCATTTCAGACGTTTTAATGCATGGGAGTTTAGTAAAGCTTTCGTTGTTCGCCTTATTGATGACGGATCTATGTAATGCAACATTTATGCATTTGAAACTTACTTTCATGTTCATTTTCTAAACAAACAGCATCAGTGGAGTTTGAGATTGAATAGATCTTTGTCTCTGAAGCTGTACTCGTGTGCTCATTTATGTACTTAGTTTTAATCTCATGTAAAGCTTTAGCAATGTTTCAGGTTTGTCATATGCTCATTTATATGTCATATCAAATATGTGTGCTTTACAGTTTTCACTGAAGATAAATGTCAGTTATTTTGACATTTCAGAGGTTTTACACATATGGCTGCTATAATTCATAATGGAAGAATAAGTGAACACAGACAAGTAAGTATAGCATTTTTGGAGTTCCTTTATGCATCAAAAATACAGCAACTGTTCATATTTCTTGTTGTTTATGCTTGGGTTATTAAACCATCTCTAGCAATCCGAGATCAATGACAACACAAGCTGTAAATGTTTTTCATGTTAATTAATCTCGTAGTTACACAATTACAAGCTCGTACCATCTGCGTCACCTCAGTCCGTTCTTAATTAATCCCCAGGCATTTTAATTAACGTCTTAATTAGTGACTCGTTAATGTTCTTAATTATGCATCTGGAAAGCTGGTATCTAATCTGTGAGAAGTAAAATAATCAGGTTATCTGACACAAACACAACAGTGAGGAGAAGAAAGTGAAGTTCAGATTCGTTCGCTGTAGCCTGATCTTCCCAGAGTCTGGAGATCAATCAGAAAAGAGTCGTTAGGAGATAAACGAGCAGCGGAGAAACAGGCAAACAGGAGACGTCTGGGGAAACACCACACACAGAAAACACAGTTTCATAAAGTCAACATGCTGATGTTAAATCAGTGCTTCTCTACTGGGTTTGATCAAATCAGCAGTACTCTAACCATAAACCCAGCAACATGCAACACGGTGCTAAAATATACATATTAAACATTGCAACATATTAATATTGTAATAAGTAGACCTTGAAAAGACCCAGTAAGATGAAAAATTATTTACATGACTTTAACCAAATTGAAGTGTTTCCATGCAGCAGACAGTTCCCTTAGTGAGTGAATATTATGTATTTTTTATAGTGTGTAGTTTTGTTCATGGTTTGAGGATGAGAGCGTCACACACCCCGTCCAAGTTGATCCATATGTCAAAATTGACTTTTACCCCTATAAAAAGAAATCTTACTGTGGTAGGATGAATTTGTGCCATAATTCTGTAGAGTTTGATGGACACACAACCTTTGACATCAGTAGCTATTAGGGGTGGCACGATACATGTATTCGTACCAAATCATCACGGTACGGGCATCTCGGTTCGGTGCATGAGGCCTTACAACGAATACAGGCAATTCACCCCCAATCCAGAAGAGGGCGCCGCAGTAATGCAATGCTGTTTGATAACCGCCAGCAGAAGAACAGCGAATGCTGTGAGTTGCACACTTGAAAACAAAGCACACTAGACAGTGACCATGTGCTGATTCTGAATGCGTCTCTCACTGACAAAGGAGTATAACGTACTTTAAAGGCTTGTGCACTCAACTGTTTGCGAAACAGAGCTTTGTGCTCGTGTATCCTACCTCTCTCATTCGGCACATATCCAAATATTCCATAATATTTCC
Source organism: Schizothorax lantsangensis (assembly GCA_027422415.1). Taxonomy (NCBI): domain Eukaryota; kingdom Metazoa; phylum Chordata; class Actinopteri; order Cypriniformes; family Cyprinidae; genus Schizothorax; species Schizothorax lantsangensis. The sequence continues at coordinate 35,775,556 of CM049853.1, forward strand.
ATATTTGCGATGTAATGTATGTGAATGCTAAACTATTATTTATTATGTAAATTATAGGCTTTGTACTTCAGTCACGTTCCAACGCTGACACAGATGCGGGCGTGCTGATGTTTGTATTTTATTTTGATAAAGTACCAACTTTAGCAATGCTGGAACTGGTGTGTGTGTGTGTGTGTGTGTGTGTGTGTGTGTGTGTGACGCGATCACTTCTAATGTTTCCTTATACCAACAGAATCAACTTTAAACACTTATCGTCTTAATAATGCATCACTGTATAAAGGTCTGCTTTTATTTGTGTACACTCACAATGAAAACAAAACATTGTGCTTTTATAAAATAAAGAAAACAAATAGGATGTTGCTTTCTGCCACTTGTTTATCTGTTAACTAAATCAAATATATTTCAAGAATTTATTCCTTGTTTGTATATATGTACTGCAGATTATATATATAATGTAATATAATATTTTGTGTTACTACTGTACTACTCTCTGTTCAAAATAAATGAAAAGAAACTGAGCATAGTAGATTTGTTGTTTTTTTCCTGTTGTACCGAATTCGTATCGAACTGTGACCCGAACCGAGGTACATATCGAGGACCCCTGAACGAGGTACGTATCGAACCGTGACCCCCGAACCGAGGTATGTATCGAACTGTGACCCCCGAACCGAGGTACGTCAAACCGTGACCCCCGAACCGAACGAACGTGACCCCCGAACCGAGGTATGTATCGAACCGTGACCCCCGAACCGAGGTATGTATCGAACTGTGACCCCCGAACCGAGGTACGTATCGAACCGTGACCCCCGAACCGAGGTACGTATCGAACCGTGACCCCCGAACCGAAGTACGTATCAAACCGTGACATCTGTGTACCATGCCACCCCTAGTAGCTATACATATGGAAGGTGTTTTCTCTTTTCTTTATTTGGTTGATGAGTCTATTTTACTGTCAAAATGTTTAGTTTTGTTTACTTTGTTGCATTTAACATTGTGTTTTTCCCTCTTTCAGTGACCAATCACAACAGACCTGAGTTGGGAACCAGTGGATTAGAAAGATACAATGACAACACAAAAGTCTACAATCACACACATAAAATCAGACAGTTTTTCATTTCAGACGCTCACGGTGATGGGTTTCTTGAAAGGTCTCTGCAGGCATTGACAGAATGCGGATCGATCCATTTTAGAGATGTAGAGCAAAGGCTCGATGGTGCAGCTCAGGTCCATCATGGAGAAGACGCCGAGAAGAACCTTACAATGCAACTTCATGAACGAGAAGGTGGAAGCAAACGGCAACAGAGCCACGGGAGGCAGATAGTTCACCACGATGATGGCAAGGATGATAATCACCATTTTAAAGGCCCTCTTCTTCACCGGGTGCATGACTTCTTTCCCTGCGACGCTCTTCCGGAGAACCCAGATGATGGAGAGGTTGCAGAACACCATGATGAAGAAGGCCGAGAGGATGACTCCGCTGAAGACTTCATTCACGCTCATGACGCCTAAGATGCATTTGGTCAGAGAGTAGGCCAGGATTAGTCCCCAAACCAGCACAGAGACGCCGATCCGGATGCGAGTGTCACGGATCCCGGTGAAGAGGATGGGATGGACCACGGCGATGTACCTGTCCAGACAAATACAGGTGAGAAACAACGGAGTCACGTCTTTGAGTCCGTAGGCGAAACGCTGGGAGTACCAGACGGATGCATCGTTGAAGTACAGCCGGTTGGCCATATCAACCGGCGTCATGAGGCCAAAATAGGCGTCCAGGATGGAGAGGTTAAAAATAAAGACGTCTGACGTCGAGCCTTCGCTCTTCTTCCTCAGAATCTGCCACAACACGAGAGCGTTCATTGGGAATCCAGCCACCAGGTTCAATACTTTCACTCCAAAGTAGAAGATGAACCAATGAGGAGCTTCTGCACACACTTCATACTGGTACCAGAGCGGACGGCGCCACCCGGAGACGCTGGAGTTCAGGCTCAGAGCCGAGGCGTTTGACATGATGATGATGATGATGATGATGAAATGAGCTGCGGATGAGAATAAATGTTATCAACATGAACTCGAGATCTACTCGAGGTACTTCAGCACCAGAATGAAGTTATGCTTTCTATGCTTTCAATAGTTTGTTTCTGAGAACCTCATAAAATCAGGTTAAAGGGGTCATGAGGATTGCAGCTTTCTTTGATCTTTTGACATATGTGACTCTGGACCACAAAACCAGTCATAAGGGTCAATTTTGTAAAATTGAGATGTATACATCATCTGAAAGCTGAATAAATAAACTTTCCATTGATGTATGGTTTGTTATGATAGGACAATATTTGAAAATCTGGAATCTGAGGGTGCAAAAAAATCTAAATATTGAGAAAATCGCCTTTAAAGTTGTTCAAATTAAGTTCTTAGCAATGCATATTACTAATCAAAAATTAACTTTTGATATATTTACGGTAGGAAATTTTCAAATATCTTCATGGAACATGACCTTTACTTAATATCCTAATGATTTTTGGCATGAAAGAAAAATGTATAATTTTGACCATACAATGTATTGTTGGTTATTGCTACAAATATACCTGTGTTACTTATGACTGCTTTTGTGCTGCAGGGACACATATAAGAGGTTGTTGTCCTATAAAGACATGCTAACCTCAGAAACTCCTCCTCCTGAAACCCAGCTGACAAAACATTAGTTGCATCTCAGTTCACCTTCTTGTATTATACTATTTTTTTGTGAAGGAAAAAGTACATACTTATGAGTGTGTAGCAGAAGATAAGCAGGATTTGGGACAAACTACCACGTCATAAAAATGTGTCTTTAACCGCTTGGTTGCACGTCACTATACATTAAATTAAGTTACCTGAACACAGTCTGAGTTTCAGTTCATTTAATTTATTCTACTCAATTCTTCATACTGGCGAGAAAGGAATCATGTTGAGTCTTTCATGCAGAACCTGCTTGTGATTTTGCTTAATGATTAGTTTGCATCTGTTCTGCTCTTTATAAAAGTTGTTGCAGATGAAATATAAGACAGATAAAATTGAATACCCACACCACTTTATAACCGTTTGTGTCATGTACATCACATACACTATATGGACAAAAGTATTGGCACCCCCTTCTTTAGAACAGAAAAATGCACTTCCAAATCTGTGGCAACAACGATGGGAACATAATTCATGTATTTAAAAATTGTATTTCATCTCTGTAGCAACAGTTTTGTAAGTGTCTAAAATGACTGAACCCATATGTACAAGTCATTGGTGTTTGGTGATGAGTTTTTGTCTCAAGGTCTGCATTTACAGTCACACCAGAGGTGTTAAACTGGGATTAGGACTTGGTTTTATGCAGACCAGTCAAGTTCTTCCACACTGACTCAATCAATCATTTTCTTTTTGAACCTTGTCTTATACACAGAGACATTGTCATGTTAGAATAGAAAAGAGTCCAAACTGTTGCTATAATATTAGAAGCACACAATTTCCTAGAATATCATTATATGCTTTAACATTAAGATTTGTACTCATAGGAATTACTAAAGTAGTCAAACCTGTTCATTAGAAGGGGGTGCCAATACTTTTGTCCATATAGTGTACGTGTTCTGTAGTTGGAGCGACAGTAAGCGACTTTTCAAGCATGCATTTGCTACGTTCCTCAAATATATAAAAACAAAAATGTAAATGACGTAAGTTATGCAGAGACATAAGATATGAGGACACAAGCGGGTATGCTGAATTATCGTAATTACGAGTTTCCAAGTCGAAATTGGACATGAACGGCCTCTCTAGTCGTATTTACATCTGTGAAACTTGGAGATAATTTTAATACCCAAGTTGGATGAGCCATAAACTTCAAATATGGTGGAGGCGAATATGGTTTTCGTTTTTCTCACAATATCTACATTGCTTTCTCCTGCCATTACAGTCATGTATATTTACATGTATAAATAACCATTTAATGCATATTGTATGTATTGAACACATCGAAAATAGCATTTATTTGACTGAAATTTAGGAATCGTCAGATCTAGATAGCGCTGTGAATGTATATATGGTTACCAATAAATGTGATGCTACATTTTATTCAAAACCTGATGGATATTGGCTAAATATCTTCTAATTTATACCTTTTGACTACATTGCTAAGAATGTTGAGGATTGGCTTATACTGTGTCAGCTTCCATTTCCAAACCAGGGTTCCTCAAATCCAATTACTAGCCTATTACTAGAAATATGATTACCATATTACATCTTGGTTGTACTCGTCTCATGTGTGGTGTAACATTTGGATCATTGGAGACGTGTTTTATGTAACATCCACATCATTGATCTTCTGCTGCAGTGCAACACTGTCACCTTGTGGGCTGCTAATGAGTTTAACGTGTACAGAGTTAATAACTTTTGTTGGAAGATGAAGCAGAAGCAATTTCATTGTGCATTGACTATACAAATCTGTATAATCTGCATAATGATCATAGACAATGTTGGAAAGATGCAAGCTTTGTTTCGAGATGCCCAAATTAAAGATACTGTATAATCCAGCCAGTCTAGTGAAAACTAGCATGCAAACGACATTTGAAATCTCAACAAAATATGTGACCCCGGAGCACAAAAGCAGTCATAAGTAACACAGGTATATTTGTAGCAATAGCCAACAATACATTGTATGGGTCAAAATTATACATTTGTTTTAAGCCAAAAATCATTAGGATATTAAGATCATGTTCCATGAAGATATTTTGTAAATTTCCTACCATAAATATATCAAAACTTAATTTTTGATTAGTAATATGCATTGCTAAGAACTTCATTTGAACAACTTTAAAGGTGATTTTCTCAATATTTAGATTTTTTTGCACCCTCAGATTCCAGATTTACAAATAGTTGTATTCAGCCAAATATTGTCCGATCATAACACCATATCAATGGAAATATTATTTATTCAGCTTTCAGATGATGCATAAATCTCAATTTAAAAAAAGTGACCCTTATGACTGGTTTTGTGCTCCAGGGTCACATATAGTAATATGTAAACAATATGCATTAAATCCAGCAGAAACTCAACTTTTTGTCAATCCCACAGTTACCTGCACATAGGAATGAACAGACTATATTTCTGCTAAAAATTAGCTTCTGGTATGTATTCTCCCATAGAAACTGTGGTAGTAGCAAACCCTTCTGTCATATTTCTAATTACAACTAATTGTATTATATTACAATATAGTATATGCGACCCTGGACCACAAAACCAGTCATAAGGGTAAATTTTCCAAAATTGAGATTTATTCATCATATGAAAGCTGAATAAATAATCTTTCCATTGATGTATAGTTTGTTATGATAGGACAATATTTGTAAATCTGGAATCTGAGGGTGCAAAAAAATCTAAATATTGAGAAAATCACCTTTAAAGTTGTTCAAATGAAGTTCTTAGCAATGCATATTACTAATCAAATATTAAGTTTTGATATATTTACGGTAGGAAATTTACTAAATATCTTCATGGAACATGATCTTTACATAATATCATAATGATTTTTGGCATAAAAGAAAAATCAATAATTTTGACCGATACATAGTATATACATAGTATAGTACATATAGTAAACCTAACATTTTAGTGTAACGTATTATATATGTGACCCTGGACCACAAACGCAGTCTTAAGTCGCACAGGTATATTTGTAGCAAAAATACATAGTATGGGTCAAAATTATCCATTTTTCTTTTTTGCCAAAAATCATTATGATATTATGTAAAGATCATGTTCCATGAAGATATTTTGTAAATTTCCTACCATAAATATATCAAAACTTAATTCCTGATTAGTAATATGCATTGCTAAGAACTTAATTTGAACAACTTTAAAGGTGATTTTCTCAATATTTAGATTTTTTTGCACCCTCAGATTCCAGATTTTCAAATATTGTCCTATCATAACAAACCATACATCAATGGAAAACTTATTTATTCATCTTTCAGATGATGCATAAATCTCAATTTCATAAAATTGACCCTTATGACTGGTTTTGTGCTCCAGGGTCACATATTTGTCCAGTTGTGGGACAATCGTGCACCAGTTCCTCACATGCATTGATATTTTCTCTCTGCAGTGATGTTAGCCAATCATAAGAGCAGCTGCTGACACACCTTAAAGAAGACAGAGTGTTTCTGTCAGAGGCTCAGGATGAGGGCTGAAAATCATAGTTTTTGCAAAAAATTTTAATTAATATAATTTTTTTTGGCAAAAACTCAACTAACATCTTCATATACAAATGCATGTCATGACCCCTTTAAATGATTACCAATATGACCAATTATCAACAATATTTGACGATAACTCACCCACTGCAGAGGCGTCTGGCTTCGATCCTCACAGAGTCTGTCTGACCATCACCCAGCTTAGACGTGTCCTTAGTTTAGTGTCTCTCCCGCGGGACACAGAGGTGGGACGTTTGGACACAACCAATTGTGGCAGTTCTTTTGGGTCAACAAACAGAACTTGTCTTTTATTGGCTGAAGAAAAGAAAAAGTTTCACGATCAAAGTTTCGTGATGTAACTGCAGAAGAGCTTCAGGTAAACAGGTGATGCAAGGAACAAATGAGTAAATCTACTGTAACATCTTGCAAATACACACATTTCTGGCTCTCTGCCACAGACAAGCGTTTCCATATAAGAGCCTCGAGTGTCATAACTACACGATACATATTTCAGTGTTCAACGTGTACAAAAACACTTTCATTTCAGCTGACTTCAGTTTCAACTACAACTCCAAATCTAGCCTTCTGAGACCCCCCCCCCCCAAAAAAAAGCTTTGTGAATTTAGTATTTTTTTCATGTCATTACATTGTTTAGAGCATAAGAAAAAAAATTCAAATAAAATTTTTGAAAAATTATATTTTATTCATATTTTATTCTATGTCCTCTATAGACACTAGGACTAGATAAAATAAAATGGCATGAATAGACATCAAAAAGGCAAAAACAATGGGATTTGTTTTTTTTAAATCGCCAATTAATTTTTAGGTTTCAGGATTTTTTTATACTAAACTTTGTTATAAAATATATAACAAAATGATTTGATATACCATTTTGTTTTATGCAATATGTGTGTAAAAATTTCCATAAACTGGTTTTCCCATTAAACACAGTGTATCTAATTTGCATATTAATGTGTTGCTGTTGGGACAGCATGTTGAAAAAACAATAGTCATAATGGGAGTAATAATTGGCCAGATTTTCATAATAATATCTAATATTTCGTAAGCAAATTGATATATCATTTATTTTCCTATTCAATTGTTATGTCTCCCAAAATGCATAATAAGCATGCTTTTAGTCCTGGTGTCGTCTATAGTGGACATGTATGAAATTATGTCCTGTTTCATAACAGCAAGTCATATTTGGATTTGAAACCCATAACATTTTCCTGAGATGTTGCTTTATGACAAACAATTTGAAAATTATTCAGATTTAAATGACAATTACAAAATATAATCATATTTCCATACGGATGTAAAATGTTTCACTAAATTAAATTTATCCATCTTTAAAGACCAAGTAGAGTGAGTGTTCATGATGAAACATCTAATAATTTAATATCTCTATAAAGCACAGAATTTACTCTGTACTGTACATCCAGACTTAACACTGTCTCAGAGAAATACACTACAATATAATATCCACTACAGAGACACATACTCCATATCTGGGTCTCAGGAGGCTAGAGTGAATCCTTCTGTGTTTTTATACACTTTTTCAGTGTGTCTGTTTCATTAAAAGCTCATTCAGATTTCATTCATATTGTCTTTTTAACACAATTTAAGCTTATAGACAGAAACATGTGTAACATTTTAATTGATGGGAAAGTTTCCCTCCTCAATTATAACACATCATGCATTTACTTTAATGGATTTAATCTGTGACTTTGCATTGTTTTAGAACTATATTTACCCATTTTTTTGTACAAACCCGATTCCAAAAAAGTTGGGACACTGTACAAATTGTGAATAAAAACAGAATGCAATGATGTGGAAGTTTCAAATTTCAATATTTTATTCAGAATACAACATAGATGACATATCAAATGTTTAAACTGAGAAAATGTATCATTTTAAGGGAAAAATAAGTTGATTTTAAATTTCATGGCATCAACACATCTCAAAAAAGTTGGGACAAGGCCATGTTTACCACTGTGTGGCATCCCCTCTTCTTTTTATAACAGTCTGCAAACGTCTGGGGACTGAGGAGACAAGTTGCTCAAGTTTAGGAATAGGAATGTTGTCCCATTCTTGTCTAATACAGGCTTCTAGTTGCTCAACTGTCTTAGGTCTTCTTTGTCGCATCTTCCTCTTTATGATGCGCCAAATGTTTTCTATGGGTGAAAGATCTGGACTGCAGGCTGGCCATTTCAGTACCCGGATCCTTCTTCTACGCAGCCATGATGTTGTAATTGATGCAGTATGTGGTCTGGCATTGTCATGTTGGAAAATGCAAGGTCTTCCCTGAAAGAGACGACGTCTGGATGGGAGCATATGTTGTTGTAGAACTTGGATATACCTTTCAGCACTGATGGTGCCTTTCCAGATGTGTAAGCTGCCCATGCCACACGCACTCATGCAACCCCATACCATCAGAGATGCAGGCTTCTGAACTGAGCGCTGATAACAACTTGGGTTGTCCTTGTCCTCTTTAGTCCGGATGACATGGCGTCCCAGTTTTCCAAAAAGAATTTCAAATTTTGATTCGTCTGACCACAGAACAGTTTTCCACTTTGCCACAGTCCATTTTAAATGAGCCTTGGCCCAGAGAAAACGCCTGCGCTTCTGGATCATGTTTAGATATGGCTTCTTTTTTGACCTATAGAGTTTTAGCCGGCAACGGCGAATGGCACGGTGCATTGTGTTCACCGACAATGTTTTCTGGAAGTATTCCTGAGCCCATGTTGTGATTTCCATTACAGTAGCATTCCTGTATGTGATGCAGTGCCGTCTAAGGGCCCGAAGATCACAGGCATCCAGTATGGTTTTCCGGCCTTGACCCTTACGCACAGAGATTGTTCCAGATTCTCTGAATCTTTGGATGATATTATGCACTGTAGATGATGATAACTTCAAACTCTTTGCAATTTTTCTCTGAGAAACTCCTTTCTGATATTGCTCCACTATTTTTCGCCGCAGCATTGGGGGAATTGGTGATCCTCTTCCCATCTTGACTTCTGAGAGACACTGCCACTCTGAGAGGCTCTTTTTATACCCAATCATGTTGCCAATTGACCTAATAAGTTGCAAATTGGTCCTCCAGCTGTTCCTTATATGTACATTTAACTTTTCCGGCCTCTTATTGCTACCTGTCCCAACTTTTTTGGAATGTGTAGCTCTCATGAAATCCAAAATGAGCCAATATTTGGCATGACATTTCAAAATGTCTCACTTTCAACATTTGATATGTTATCTATATTCTATTGTGAATAAAATATAAGTTTATGAGATTTGTAAATTATTGCATTCCTTTTTTATTCACAATTTGTACAGTGTCCCAACTTTTTTGGAATCGGGTTTGTAGTTTAACTAATAATGCATTCATCTAGAAAACCGAGCATCGCTCTCAGAGGCACCTGAGTTTGTTTTGCAAGTTTTAATAACACAGAAACATCTCGTTAGAAGCATTCGGCTTGTGACAGTAAACCAGAGCTACTGTACTGATGCACAATATTAGCTGTTATTATCAATATCACTCGCTTCATTACGTCTGCAGCGTTCTAACACTGAAAAAATCCCAGGATATAAATCAAGCATCAGATACTAGTTATTTTAAACTCAAAAACAATTAAAAATTGACCATAGAAAACTGGAATTGCCATATTAATAAAAGAGAAAAGAATGCATGACTGTACTCTCATGATTTATTGCTTTTATGCAACACATACTACACTGTAAAAAGTGATAAGTTGACTTAACTTAAAAAAATTAAGTAAATAATAATAAATAAAAAAAGTGACAATTGACAATTCACTTAATTATCCTTTTTTATTATTAATTACTTAATTTTAAGGCAACAGGTTTCCTAATTTTTTTAGTTAAGTGATAAGTTAAGTCAACTAGTCGCCGATGGTTGACTAGTACTTCACTAGTTACACTAGTATCTCCAGCAGCTAAAACTGGGTTTAAGTCAGTTATTTCTATCTTTTGCTGTAATGTGTCAGAAGAAAACATTTCCAAACATTCATTTTGCCTTTAATTGTAATAATTCAATTCACATTTATTTCTATAGAGCTTTTCACGACACAAATCGTTGCATGCAGCTTCACAGAAATATAGTTTCTGCATTATATTTAGTAGTATTTTATCATCAGTGGTGACTCAAGTTGACGTCCATATGGCAGAAATACAGTAAAAATCATACAGTTAGTTAATATCATGTACTCAAACAGACGTTGAACACTATTAACAGCAATCATTATATGTTGTGATCAAGTTTATAGCAAAATTTGGTAGTTTTCATTTATAAAGCTCTAAAAACCTTACTGACTGATGTTTTAGTGCAAATATGGAAACAATAAAGAGTCTCAATGAAATATGTACAGTGTCACATGATTAGTGCAGATTGTCACATGACCAGAACATAATCTTGAGAAGATGATAACTGCATCAAAGCTCTGAAACAAGATATGTTAACATAAAGATATGATAAAGATTTTTGGTACACATGATCTTTAGGGTGTCTAGTATTAATATATGAATTCGCATATATTCAGTTTTGTAGAGTGTGGTCATAGAGTGAGTAAACATGTTGTGACCGGTGAGTGAACTTATGAATACAATATAAATCCAGATGCAGTTGTTTGTGAAAATTGCATTAAAATGTTGCCATGACAAAATATTGCACTAAATTAAAAATTCAAATGTTACAAAAATGTTACAATATTGATGTTGTAATACTGGTAGCATTAATATAAAAATGTGATGTTTTCATATCAATGTTTTTTTTATGCATAATAGTAACCTGTGATCAAACGGTTTAAAATAGCTGGGCTAAGATATATAAAAAAAATATGACTGCAGAAATATGTTAATACCACCGGTCACCATGGTAACCGACCATAAAACACAATTTTTCACACACTTTTCCAAAAAACTAAAAAAAAAAAATTATTGATTATTTCAAAGGGTTACTTATGACACATCATTTGGATATTTTCATGTCTGGGAAAAATTTGGGATTAAACGGATTAATATGAAATAATTTTCCGTATTAGTTTTTTACCTGTATTTTAAATTACACATTGTGTTTTCAGATTATAATGGATAATATCCTGGAAAATTACTAATATCTTTTTCATTTTTCTTACAGTGTACTAACTGATCAACAATCACAGGTACAAGCTACTAACAAAGTGTGTCATAAATGAACAATTATTAAATTGATGAATTGAACTCAATTCATGTGATGTGTGTACCATAGACACACATATATATATCTATATCTATGGTGTGTACTGCGAGGCGTCTTTGGTTTCCTCTTTTTATGTAATTTGGATGGAAAATGTGCCTTTTTATCATGTGTGATAAGCAGGATTGTATTGTTGTGCCCCTCCCTCAAATATTATGGAAGTAAAAAAAACACCTACCATAGGGGTCAAAATAGAACTTTAATAAAATATAAAAATAAATAAATAAATTGAAATTAAATTGTATTATTTACAAATTATAATTGTAGCTCTAGACAGTTACCTATGGCAGTAATACAGTTGTCTGATTGATTTTTGATCTCAAGCATTCAGAAATCACGCAAAAGAAAATTAAGCAGTTTTACCACGATAATACCATGGTTCATTTTTGTAAGGGTTGTGATGTCCACATGTTTTTTGTTGAAGAAATTATAGAGCCTGTGTCATCTATAGCAAAAAGGTGGCCAGAAATGAAAGATTAAGTGGATATTTGTATTAAATGTTTGGTCAATAGCTTATTAAACACGGATATGATAAGTGTAACAGCAGACCTTCGGCTCCCTTTACAGGCATTTATAACATGTAATGTTAAAAAAAGACTATAGACACATCACAAAATGTGTAATGGTTTTACTGGTTATAATGGGACTTGTATTGGTTTTAATGGAAACTGTAATGGACCCTGTTGGTGTCCACTGGTAATTGGTCACCTTCTATTGGTGGCTTGTTAAAATCAATAAATCCTAATGGAATATGTCCCAAAACACATCCATTTTATAATGGTTTTAATGGTTAAAAGTTGATGGTTTGTAATGTTTGTAATGGTATTTGATGGTTATTGTTTTTTCCAGCAGGGTTGCCTCATTGTTTTTATATAATGCATTTTAAGTCATTTTAAAGGCTGTTGTTGGCTTAGGTCTGTTTTTATAACCACAAAAAAATGTAAATATATTATCTTAATACTTCTTTGATTATGAATGTAGCCTACCTGAAAGTGACGTATGGGCTTTGTTTTCATCCATCCCCCCCCCCCCCCCCCGAGCGGCGGTAATGCACTTATCAAAAGTTGCTAAAAGTTGCCAAATAAATTTTATAAATAGCTAAATGTGTTGCTAGGTGCTTTTGGGAAAAAAATTGCTAGGGTAGTCTGAAAAGTTGCTAAATTTAGTTATAAATTGCTAAGACTGCTTCTCAGGTGTTTGGTCATCTCAGATCATATTTAAGAGTTGTCTCCAGTGGCAGATAGTGATGGGAAGTTCGGATCATTTTACTGACTCGGACCTTTGAGTCTCGTTCAGCAAAATGAACGAATCTTGTTTCGAGTCATTTCGTTCATTTTAGCAAAATATAATTAAAATGTTACGTGCTACTTCCCTAACACATCTACTACTTGTGCAATACAAAACTATAATGGTATAAGAAACAGACAAAAAAATATTCATTGTTTACCTGGGTCTTTAGTCTATGATTAGCTCACCTCACCTCTTATCTGACAAGATCGGGTTTGAGTCGCTCGTTCATCACGTGAAAGCCTCATAAGCTAAACCTATGCAGTTAGAGCCGGTGTCCTGACATTTTATCCTACCCGTCAGATTTTCCTACCGGGGCTTACTGCGCATGCGCACATCAATATTTCGTCCTTTTTCTCACGCTGAACAACAATATTTAATGCATCTGCATTACTGTAAGGGGTATGTTTACGGTTGGAATAGGTATAGACGTTAATAAAACACAATCTAATAGATAGAAAAAAATATTTATTGTTGGTTTCCTGTAGCTGTATCCCTTCTAGACACAACTGCGAATATAACACATAATTACTGTATTTGCATTACTGTAAGGGTAGGTTTAGGTAGGTGTAGACATTAATAAATCATAATTTAACAGGTAGCATTTTTCGTTGTTGAATTGTACTACTACTGTTTTAATGGGAGGTAGGAAAATCTGACCGGGAGCACAAATCGACAGAACACCGGAAAGAGAATTGATTAGTTCATCTATCGAGTCTTTCGAGTCGTTCGTTCTTTTGTCACGTGACGTGACAGCATTGGATGGAGAAATTAGTTCATTTACAACCTTCCTTACAAACGGCTGCATAGTTATTATTATTATTATTATTTACTCACAGTTACGTGATGCGTTTTTGATCTCAAATTGTAGCTTTTTATTTCTTACAGTTTATTAATGTGTGAATTTCTGTCATGATGGTTCTTTTCCATAACACTGAAAGTGGTAACAAAGGTAATACACTAAAGAGTTGGTTATTATTATCATTAAGTCTTTTTCCCTCAGACTGCATAGGTTTAGCTTATGAGGCTGTCACGTGATGAACGAACGACTCGAACCCGAAGACTCGAAACAGGTGAACTAATTCAGTGCAGAACCTATATGTTGCGCATGCGCGACTGAACGAATCACTCCCCGAGACGACTCGTTCTTCCCGAGTCACATTAAAGATTCGTTCAAAATGAACGAATCGTTCAAGACCGACCCATCACTAGTGGCAGACACTGAGAAGCAAATAGAGACACAATTAGCGTAGCTGCTGTTCCAATCAAGCAAAAATAATAATATATATATATATATATATATATGTGTTCAATCCAAGTAAAGGAATGATAATGTGCATTTGATCAGATATAACTGCAGTACAAGATTATGAGATACATTATGTGAATGCTTTAATCTAGATTTAAACAGAGAGAGTGTGTCTGAACCCCGAACGTTATCAGGAAGGCTATTCCAGAGTTTGGGAGCCAAATATGAAAAAGCTCTACCTCCTTTAGTGGACTTTGCTATTCTAGGTACTACCAAGAGTCCAGAGTTTTGAGACCTTAGTGAGCGTGATGGATTGTATAGAGAGATATAGGCCCGGTTTCACAGACAGGGCTTAGACTAAACCAGGATTAGTTCAAATTAAGACATTTAAGTAATTTTTATAAACATGCTTAGAAAAAAACATTACTGGTGTGCATCTTGAGACAAAACAAAGGCACTGATGTATTTAAAGATCAATCAGTGCAAGTTTATCTCAGTTGAAACAGCTCAGAGTTACATTTTAGTCTAAGACTAAGCTTAAGCCTTGTCTGTGAAACAAGTACGCAGGAGCTAAACCATTTAGGGCCTTATAGGTGAGTAGTAATGTTTGTAAACTAATAATCCAGTGAGATGTTTGAGATCTGATCATCATCAGTCTGTCTGGAGTCACATGAAGAAACAGAGCAAACTGAGACTAAATCCAGAAGAACTGACGCTTCAAGAAACCTCCTGAGAAACTCTGCTCACACACACACACACACACACACGCACACACACACACACACACACACTCTCACACAGATCCAGAAGAACTGACGCTTCTAGAAAGCTCCTGAGAAACTCTGCTCAAGTGCACCGAGGACAAAACCTGCTTTAAACACAAACTCACAACAAATGCTGATTTAGTTTAGTTCAGAAGTTAACTGATACAGAAAATCTATTTTTGACAGCATCCTCATTTATTCAACTATTACAGAAGGTTCAAACGCTCACTGATGCTCCAGAAGGAGAAGCCATGCATTAAGAGCCGGGGCGTGAAAACTTTTGAACAGAATGAAGAATGAAGTATATTTTTCTTGTTTTGCCTAAATATCATATTTTTTTCATTTAGTACTGCCCTCCAGAAGATACTTACATGTTTTCCAGAACACAAATTAAGTTAAATTTACCTTGATCTTCAAATTCAAAAGTTTTCACGCCCCGGCTCTTAATGCATGGCTTCTCCTTCTGGAGCATCAGTGAGCGTTTGAACCTTCTGTAATAGTTGAATAAATGAGGATGCTGTCAAAAATAGATTTTCTGTATCAGTTAACTTCTGAACTAAACTAAATCAGCATTTGTTGTGAGTTTGTGTTTAAAGCAGGTTTTGTCCTCGGTGCACTTGAGCAGAGTTTCTCAGGAGGTTTCTTGAAGCGTCTTGAGACACAGTTCTTCTGGATCTGTGTGTGTGTGTGTGTGTGTGTGTGTGTGTGTGTGAGAGAGTGTGTGTGTGTGTGTGTGTGTGTGTGTTCTGTTTCTTCATGTGACTCCAGACAGACTGATGATGATCAGATCAAAAACATCACTCATTACAATTAATGTCTAAATGAATGTTTCCTTCTGACACACTACAGCAAAAGATAGAAACAACTGCCTTAAACCCATGTGTATCTGCTGGAGATACTAGTGTACTAATCATTTTGGCTGTATCACTTATATACATTATATATACACTTATATACTCCAGTTATGTGTCCTCACTGAGATTCAACACACACCACAACAACTAAATACTCTAGAAATTGGGGCATCGGGGCTAGTTGTCCCACTGTTTGCTGCAGTGAATATTTCTCTCAATATAGATTTACAGAAAGTCAGTTTCATCTCATCTTAAAAGAGTCCATCATATACTTTCAAGACTCTACATGGACTGACGACAATATATATTTCTGAGCTGGTGAATTTTCATTGTTGACGGAGATCTGGGGAATGATTTATAATATCTATCAGATCGTCTAAACATGTTTAAAACCCGTCTTAAGACATATTTGTTTGATGAGGTCTTTGCTGCTTTGTGAGGATGCATTAAACCCATTTAACCCCACAATAGTGACCGTAAAAACATTTCATTAATAAAGCTCTAAAAACATTACTGACTGGTGTTTTAGTGCAAATATGAAAACAATAAAGAGTCTCATTTAAATATGTACAGTGTGTCACATGACCAGAACATAATCTTGAGAAGATGATAACTGCATCAAAGCTCTGAAACAAGATATGTTAACATAAAGATATGATAAAGATTTTTGGTACACGCTATCTTTAGGGTGTCTAGTATTAATATATGAATTCAGATATATTCAGTTTTGTTGAGTGTGGTCATAGAGTGAGTAAACATGTTGTGACCGGTGAGTGAACTTATGAATACAATATTAATCCAGATGCAGTTGTTTGTGAAAATGCATTAAAATGTTGCCATGACAAAATATTGCACTAAATTAAAAATTCAAATGTTACAATATTGATGTTGTAATGGTAGCATTAATATAAAAATGTGGTTATATTTTACAAATAAGTAACAATTTTAAAATACGTTGATGGTTGTATTTTTTGTATTTTATCTCAGTTTTCATATCAATGCTGCATAAGGTTTTTATGCATAATAGTAACCTGTGATCAAACAGTTTAAAATAGCTGAGATAAGATATATAATAATTTTTATGACTGCAGACATATGTTAATCTGTGACCGACCATAAAACACAATTTTTCACACACTTTTCCAATTTTTTTAAAAATAATAATAATTATTGATTATTTCAAAGGGTTACTTATGACACATCATTTGGATATTTTCATGTCTGGGAAAATTTTGGGATTAAACGGGTTAATATTAGTTTATTTTATTTTGCTTTTGCTGTTTCTTTATCGTTTTCTTTGTATATTAATGTGTTTTATGTAATTGTACAGCACTTTGGTACACTGTGTGTTTATTAAGGTGCTTTATAAATACATTTTGATTTGATTTGATGCACGGCTGCCTGCAACATAAATGCACACAAGAAATGGATATAGATTTTCATATACACCACCAGTCAAAAGATTTTGAACAATAAGATTTTTAATGTTTTTTCTGTTCATCAAGCCTGCATTTATTTGATCCAAAACACAGCAAATGCAGTAATATTGTGAAATATTATTATGATTTAAAACAGCTGTTTTCTATGTGAATCTGTGTTAAACTGTAATATATTTCTGAGATCAAAGCTGTATTTTCAGCATCATTACTGCAGTCTTCAGTGTCACATGATCTTCAGAAATCATAATAATATGCTGATTTGCTGCTCAAGAAACATTTCTGATTATTATTATTAATATTTAAAACAGTTGAGTAATTTTTTTGAATGTAAAGATCCAAAGATCAGCATTTATCTGAAATAAAAAGCTATTTATACACTACACCATTCAAACGGTTGGAGCCCGTATAATTTTTATTTTTAAATTTTGGTATAGAAATTAATACTTTTATTTAACAAGGATGCATTAAATTGATCAAAAGTGATGATAAAGACTTTTATAATGTTACAAAAGATTTCTATTTCAGATAAATGCTGTTCTTCTGAACTTTCTATCCATCAAAGAAACCTGAAATAATTATACTAT